>JAVCKT010097001.1:0-12233 GCA_032273925.1 Rhynchotus rufescens | reverse complement strand
CATCCATCCTCCCCTCCCCCCTCCCCCCTCACATTTAAGAAATCTTTTTAGTAAAAAGTAGTAATTTTACACTGTTCTTCTCTTTATACGCAGCTTCATCTTTCTGGATCACATAAATGTGAACAACTGTTACATGTAAAGAAAATATTTCTGCTACTAGAATGGCCTAATGGCTAGGGACAGAAGTATCAGCAGTATCCTTATAGTCCTTATAATTTTTTGACTTACCTTTCATTTCCTATTGAGGAGTACATCAATATAAAATCTAAATTAGCCTATAAAATAAGCATATGGCAGCTTCAGGACATAACTTGATTTTCTCTTTGGTTTTAAACACTGACTGAAATTCCTACATAAGGAATGCTGAGGAATGTATAACGATGGGTAATCTTTATGTAAACTCTAACAAAAAACTTTAAGTGGAATGAGTAATGGAAGGCCACAGATTTGTGCCTTTGACTTTCAGACTAACTTGTTCATTTGCTGCATATAATTGTAGATGGTGCAATCTGATGAGATTTTTTCAATCTCCAAATTCAATTTATCAAGCGAAATAGGTCTGCTGTATTCATTTTGGATTTACTTAAACTAATGCCAATAATGAAGCTTACCAATTTTTTCCTGCACGTTATTCCATAATTACAGACAGCTCTACTTTCTCATGAGTTTGACTTTCTATACTTTTTGTTATACTACTTAGCTTTTTGAAACTTTTAACCTTTTTATACCATACATTTCGAGCTTGCTGTGTATGCTGCAGTCGGTATGATGATAAGGCAGGGAATCCTTTCAGATTAAAGATTCCTTTTAGCTGTTTGTGATTTTGGGGGATTGAATCTGGTGAACCAGTCCTTACAAATTATCGCCTCCAGCCGCCTGCTTTAATTCCTAGTACAATGCTAATGGCGACTTGAGGAAAGAAACAAAAAGTTTGTCTGCTTCTAAATCATTTTATATAGACTCAAGTAGAAGTGTTCAATTTTATTTATCATACTTGACATATTACAGAGGACTTTGCAGTCACTCAAACCGAGGTAGTATGAACTGAGCAATGGAAGGAAGACTTTTTACCTCCCCCCTCCCCGCCGCCCATCCAGTTGAGTTTATTTGTTGATTCACGGGTCTCCTTTACGGAGCAAGTGCCAATGGGAATACTAAGTGTCATTCAAAAACAAAAAAGGCAGTTTTGTTAAATTTTATTAGATCATTCCAAACCTTTTTCAGATGATTCTTTTGAGAACTATTCTTTTTTCATTGATTTTTTTTTCCTTTTTTATGTGAATTTTATCTTGAAAGTATTTACATGGTGTCGGAATCTTTTGCCAAATTGTAGTCACTTCAGGGATACTGCATTTCAGACAGCCTGGTTTGTTCACTAAGACACACATAGAATTGTTGGTACAGGAAATAAAAACACGCATTTTGTTTCTTCCCACAACTGCGCTACTGAAGTGCTCTGGAGCCACGAGGGATGTAGAGCAGAGCTGCTGCGCAGGCTGGCCCAAGTCAGAGCACAGGCAGGTTGCTGCCACCAGTGTCACAGCTTAATAAAGTTCCTCGCTGCTTGCTGAGGCACCATTATGTTATTTTGTTCACAGCACACGGAGAGGCTCTGTGCTCCCCCTACTTCTTTCTTAAACTACTTTTTCCTCCTCTATTCAGAAGCTGTCATCTCCTGTGTATTCTCACTGTATATTCTGTGTGCAATTCTTAACTCTTCAAGATTTTTGGAAACACTGTTAGTTATCTGTGATTACCATAGAAATGAGAAGAAACGTTTCCTTTACATAACTTACTGCCTTGAATTGTGCAGTTGGCACCAGTGCTGTGAAAGGAGAAACGTCAGCTCAGACAGGGCGCAAGTATTTGAGAAGCATCCTGAAGATGACAATTGTAGGTTGGTACGTGATAAGCAGAAGTACATCTTCCAGCACCTGCCGCTCCCTCGTTTGGATTAAACTTCTTTCATATTGCCTTTGACCAATATCCATGCCAGATTGTTAAAGGTATTTTTCTCTCTCTTTTTGGATTGTAGTTGGTGTTGTCAGCTGTAGTCTGCTCCTCTCCTTTGCTGAGCCAAATGGTAAGCTTTGGCCCTAGACCAGGTAATCTCCTCTCTGCACTCTCTGGATATTAGAAATACTCTGTTTCTTATTCAAGACATGTCTTGGAAGTGTCAAATTTGCCAACATCCTGGAAACCCTTTCTCTCCTAATTCTCCTACTGGCTTCCCCCACCTCCTTTTACACTCTGAGAAGTCCTCATTTTTTTCTAGAAATCCTCCTTATGGACTTTCTTAAAAATACTGTGCATTTTGAAACTTCACTACTAATATATGCTGTTCCCATGATACTGCATTCATTTTAAATCATATGCATTTGGAGGATTTTTTCAAACTCTCTGACAGTTTAGTTTAGACAGGAATCAAAATGGTATTTTCAGAGCTGTTTCTGATCTAATTAATCTTTGCATTAGAAGATATTTCCTTGCAAGATACAGGAGTGAAAATTTAACTACTCTGTGGGAATGCAAGAACATTTGACATCTACTTTTGTCACAGTAGCTGCCTAAGAAACTATTAGAAGGAGATGTAAAACTAACATGAAAGAATCAGCTTTGTAACTTTAGATAAAATGCATTAGATGTGTTCTTATAATAAAGAATTTTTTAAAAAATATGTTTAGATAGATGCAAGAAGTATCTTAATGGTGATACATTAGCTTATAGGACACCACTTTTGTGCTCTTCCAGTAAAAAATGGGTTTCTGAGCTTCTAAGTATTCCCTTATGTCATGTAAGAAAGTATTTTTAGTACAAATTCAGTGAACATGGAAGCGCTTTGTGATGTGGTCAATCAGATCAGGTGATATTATTTTGTTTTACCTTAAAGTGTAGAGTAATAAGAGAAATAAGCTGAAAATTGCTGGAAAGTTGTGATATCTGATGTATGTGTGATTTGTTGTCTTTTTCTCCACTAAGTAAATATGGATGTGGCTGTAGGAAACCAACGGTTTGGGATGGCAGTAAATATCAGTGATGTTGGGGTCTCAAGGAGAGGAATAAGTGGTTGAGAGTGTCCGGCCCAGCGCTCAGCTGCAGGAGCGCTGGCCCAGCGCTGGTCGAGTTGGCAGCCGTGCTGTGCTGAAAGGTGCCAGCCTTGATGCAGGACGTCGTGACTGGCATCATGCTGGGGCAGAAGCTCAGCCAGCCTCCTGATCACACTTCTCTGTCCCTTATCTGAATCACTGCCCTCTGGTTTTCACGTGAAAAGGGAGAATGTTGAGGAGGGAGGAGGTGTAGGACAGCGAAGCTGTGCTCTCTGCTTGTGCCAGCCAGGTGAGGTTAACTGCAAGGGGGAGGCATGAAATCTGCTTGTGACTTGCAGTGTTGTATTTACCAACTGGTGGCCACATCTGCGCAGTTCTGGTGTGTGTGCTGAGTTGCAGTCCTGGATGTGTTTGAAATGTTTGTGCTGTTGCACCTGAATTTTCAACAAGATGTTGATATGCTTTCCCTCCACTCAAGGAGTTTAGCTGAGCTTGTCTGCAGGAGATTTTTACTGAAAATAGACTTTGTTGCTCTTTAATGCTATCCAAACTATTTCTTTTTTGAGACTAAGCTTTTATTGGACAATAATTTTCTAAAATCTAGCTATATTGCAACCTTGCTTTCTCTCCATCCACTAATTTTAAGAGTCCATTAAAAGAGAAGCCAAGGTCATATCGTAGAATCTGTCCTGTAATAAGCCTGAGTATAATTATGGCTTTGCCATTTATTGAAGTTGGCTGGTTTTGTATCGCTTTTTTCCCTTTTCATTCCTGTTTTTCTATTATTTTTTCATATATTAATTCCTCTGTATTTGACGTGAATGCATCTTCATGCTGTGCATTAAAGAAGACTATAGAAGCTATTTTGATTGTACTTAAGCCCCTGATAAAATGTAGTTCTATATATAAACATTTGTGTTTATGTTGCTGAATCTCTCTTAACAGCTTGAGGGGTAAACTATCTGTATTGAGGATAAGATAGTGACTTGAATAAGATCATTTAAAGCTAGGATGACCATTATGCTGTAATCACAGACCAAGAGGCAAGGGGAGGAGGAATTCTAATTGCATCTGAATTATGTGGGTACGTAAGAATGGATGTGAAATTCAAAACAAATAGCAGGTTATCTTTAAAGCTGAGGTGTACACCATTCAAATGAACACTCACAGTCAACACTCTGCAAGCATTTAGCATAAAGCTAGCAAATTCTTTGTACAATTGGAGTTCTCTTGGGCTTTTTGTTGCAAACACATTGTACAGCAGAAGTATAATTATAGTTTGCTAATTAATAACATGAATATTGTAGCTTGATGGATTGCTATACTGAAAAATGTCTGTCTCAGCAACCGGCAGGGACTTCTAAAGGTAATCTGTAGTTTTCATCTTTGGGTTTAATAAAGATCCTATCATAGCCATCATCCTATCAGATCTCCAGAACAAATGAGTGCATGGCTTCCTGCCTCGGGTTGTCTCCTGATTTTATTATAGCTGCCAGAGTGTTGTTACTTTATTGCTGTGCCCACAGCCATGTTTCTTATCTGGGAAAAACTCCATCAATCAAATTTACAGGAATTTCACTGGGTTCCTGGACTATTTCTAAGCTATTTGTATTTGCGCTCTTTGTAACTTCATGCAACTGTTCTGATATTAAGGGAGGGATAACTATTTGAAGACCCACTGGAAAATAAACACTTTCTGCAGTCTGAGACTTTTAAGAAGTTGACAGCTACTGGCTTGCAAATGAAACAAGCAGAAGTCAAATAACATCTTCAGTGTTAAGTGTGCGCCAGTCCAAGAATTAAAATTAGGCCTTTGTGGCTTGATTGCTCAATTTTGCTTTAACTTATACAATGAGACTCTAATTTTCACTTGCTTTGGAGAATTTAGAAATACCGCACCTAAGCTGACTGCAGTGTCATTACATGCTGAACTGCAGTAAAGAAAGTATGTGTAAAGCCTGCTTAAAGGTATTCCCTGACCTTACCCTTTCTGAGGCAAATATGTAGAGATATGTTGGGATATATTGCCTGTTTGCTGTCAGTTACTGCCAAGGAGCTATATTTTCTACTAACTGGATGGGAAGATTAAGTAACGTGTCAAAATCCATGAGGGAGACATAGAGAATGAGGTGAGTGCTACAGATGTTACTGTGTGATGTTTTGAGTGTTTGTAGAGGGCACCTTGATGTACATTGACTTAAAATAGCTTTCAGTTCAGGGAGTGACCCGACTCACGAAAATCTGAACTGTTTTTCTAAGATTTTTTTTTCTCTTGCATGATATTTTTGGTTTTGCATTTCTCTCCATTGCTCGCTCTCTCTCCAGAGCTTTGATCCAGCACTTCTGAAATAAGGGAATTGATTAATGCTCAAAGGAGAATTGTAAAGTGTTTGGCTAAAAAGGGAAAAAGTTTAACTTTTAATATTTACAGTATTCCCTGGACAGACAGTACACCAGGTTGAAATGGCCCCCTAGAAATGCGACACAGCAGCACTGCTGCATCCTCTAGAAAGGTTCTGCGCTCTCTCATGATGGTGATAAATGGGGAAAATAGAATCATGGAAATAAGCATTACACAGTTATTCTGTTTGATTTAGGAAGGAGAGGGGATGTTGTACAAGGAAATAGTGGGACAGTCCAGTGGTGCCACTGCCACGGGTGGTGTGGCAAAAGAAACAGTTTGTGTGCCTTTGCATTCAGCTGTGAGGATGAAGCTCTAAAGAGCAGCAGCACCTCCTAACGTCATCGTGAGTGTGCCTGCGGCCACAGCGCTTGGTGCAGTAATTGAGTCATTTCTCACAGGCTCTTCAGCACACCTAAAAACTTGAAGTGCTCCGCAGCCCACTACTTATCAGCGGTCTTCAGTGAGCCTTCACTAACTGCTCCTTAAGCTGCTCCTGTAAAATGGAGAGAGAGACATGTGAGGAGAAGGAGATAATCGCTTGAGTTGTAGGCACCTCTCTTCCCTAATGTCTCTGTATTGAATGAGTGCCTTTGCCGAAGGGTTTGAGGTGCCTCCTCTTCCTTTGGGGAAACATAAAATGAAGCCCAAGATTTTCTGTGGCCCTTGAATTAGTTATTGCCTCACTGTTTAGCAGAAGTGGTATGGACCATAAAGTTAGCCCTTAGAGGTTATTCTACTTAGCTTAGAACTTCTGAATTTTCTGTTTAAATAAAGCTGCCACCACCACCTCAGACTAGTTTGTGCTACTGCTGCTGCTGTGGATTTTTAAGCAGTTGCTGTGTTCTTAGCTCCCAAAGGGGTTTAATTTGAGTAGCTTTCTGTGGGGCTCTGCAGTATTGACATTCTAATTTTTTTTTTTTAGCATAAAGGATGCAGTCTAAATATAAGAGCAATATTATGTAAGATCTAGGTAAACTGAGTTATTTTCAGTGTAGATAAAAATGAAGCAGAGTCCTTATCTGGCCCTTCTCTCTCCCCAGCATTGCTGAATTTGGGCACAATTCAGATCATGGGCAGCAGAGCTTTCTCTGTTGTGAAATGTTCTTCCTATTTTGCTCCTTAGAAACGTTGTTTTACTCCCTCCCTCTTACCTTATGCTCTTGTAAATTGATTTAAAGGGGCTGAGTAGCACTCAACACTTGAAATCTTGATTTATGTTTTGTGTTTAGTTGTCATCTAATGGTTTGGCCTTGGGCCAACTTGGTGGTTCTCTCCGTTGTACAGAGAATGTCGCTTACTTTGCAGGGAAGAGCCATGGGTTGCTTTTGTGGCAGGAAATCTGAGGAATATGGTACAAAACTAACATCATAGCCTCAGTTCTTAAGAATCTATCAAAAATGAATTCCATTAAAAGCCTAAAGAAGGAGTTGTAGCTGAGTATAGAAAAACTATGTCAGGAAGAAATTGGAAAGGCTGGGGCAAAATGTGAGTTACAACAACTGAACAAGTTATAAGAACTCTGTAAGAGAAAGCTTTGGAAATATGTTAGAAATAAGAAAGTATGGAAGATATTGTAAGATGTTTATGGGAAAAGGAAGTATATATCTAATACAGAGAAGGTTGAAGTATTCAGTGCCCTTATTTTTATCAGTCTTCTCAAATGAGGTAAATTGCAAGATTTTCAACTGTTAATAACAGAGCATAAATATAGGCAAAAACAAAGGAGCAAGTGATTAAAGGATATGTGTACAAGTTTCATATTTATCATATCCATATTTTACCTAGGGACAGTTCAAGAACTATGAAGTTAGTTGATGAAGAGGGAAGTAACATCCTAGAGGGCTGGAGAAGGGCCAGCACTGAACCAAGCTAGGGATTACCATAGGCTGCAAAGCAAACAAGTTTGCAGTATTATACAGCAAGCGGAAAGTTCAAAAAAGATGAAGATACAAAAATGTATGTCAAAAATGTTTTTTTCTAATGTTTTTATTTTTCTCTGGTTTCATTTTTTTCCCTTCTTTCTGCTTTACAATATCATATTTTGATTCTAGTGATCTTTGAGTCCATGGTCTGTGTATTTACACTCTCCAGTGGATAGCAGCTGGATATTTCTGTATGCTTAGGTGCAGGTCCTAGTCCAGCATATGCTCTAAGGTGGAAGTCCTACTATACTGTCAGCATGTGCACGTGCATCCTCCTAAGGTGGTTCCCTTAGGAGGAAATTTTGGGCCCCTGGGAAATTTGGAGCTCATTGTTAGTGTATAGTAAAATCTGCATATGGCTTGTAAGTCATCGTGACTATTAAATTCCCTTGATTTACCTTTTTTTGTACTCTTGATGGGTAGGTGATCTTTGTGTTCATGTAAGGCAGAGCTTTTCCGAGATAGTGTAGTGGCTTCCAAGTGCTTTTAGCGTAAGAAGAGAATCCCCCCAAAGGTCTTAACAGTTCATAAGTTCAACCCAGAATTGATATGAACATCTGTTACAGTTCAAAGACAGGTCTAAAGCACATCTAAGCCTAAGAAGCTGAATCAGACTGCTTGTTTAGTCAAGAATAAGGGTTTTGTTTGTTATTTTTATTGGCTTGATTCTGTGGAGAAATGCCTAAATGTCTATGATAGGGGAGGTGAGCTGCACACAAATGGATCTTTGGAAATAAATTATTTTATAGGAGATGAAGCTTGGTGAGGCTCATAGAAAAGAAGAATGAAACATCCGTTCTTGAGATTTAAAGATGTGATAAAGAACTTAACACAGGTTCATAGGATACTTGTCTCTACTGTCTGCGAAGCCTTTATGACTTTTGAAGAGCAACTGTTAGAGTTATTGGGAATATCTGCAAAAGATGAATAGCAAGTCGTGGGGTTTTTTGGTTTGCTTTGTTTAGTTTTGTTTTCACCTTCGAAGCACTACCTACCTATACTTCTCCCTACTGACTCATCACCTGGCTTTCCTTCTGCTAATTTGAGGGACGGCCTATTTATCCAGAAGCGAGCAAGTGAATTTGCTTTGGCAGATTCAGGAAGGAGAGTCTTGATTTCAGAGGTGTGAGTTACTCGCATGAGATGCTCTGTAATATTAAGAGTTGCTTCCGGAGCAGGAAGGAAAGACTTTTTGAAAGATTTCCATCTTGAATTAGTGATGTGTGCTTGAAACTTGAAAATTACCTGAACAGAATTATACTTTTGTGATATATTTTTAACTATTTCAGTTTTTCTCATGTATTTCTATCACAGCATTTCTAGCATTGTAAGTGGAGCTAAACCTGGAGATGTGCCTAAAGCGTATCTGCTTTTCTTTATAGCTAGATAAATGCATCATAATCACTGCTCCTTGAAGGGCTGACAAAACTGTAGAGTTGAATCATGCTACCGGCTTTCATTCTATGAGTTGCATATGTCATCACTTACTACTTTGTCAGATATTTCATGAGGCTTTAAACAGGCTTATTAGACTATCTAATGATTTTTCTCAATGCAGATCATCCCCAGTCGCATTTTTCTATCTGTCGTGACAGAGTTCAAACTAGTATAAACTTCTAAATCATCTTTTTTATCGGCTTTTGGTGTCTTTGTTTGTGGAAAGATTCAGTTCAAAGGGAGTTATAAAGAATAATTAAAAAGCAACAAAACAAGCTTATTGAGATGAGATTATGCAGGAATCTGCAGGCCCAGCTATCAGAAATGTTTGAAATATCCTGTTGACAGCAAGGAATGTTCCATATCACTGACTGGAAATCTTGCAGTATTTTGATCTTTCAGGGTAAACAAGAAGGAAAGCTCATTCATGTGAGAACCTGGAGGATATTTATTTATGGGAATGACAGGCAAATTTTGTAAAAATCTGCCTTATTTGCTGCTGGAGGAAATTATAAAACTGTGTTAACTAAAGCTACTCTGACTAAATCTTATATAACCTTTACTAAGCTTTAGACAATAGGAATAGACTCTACCCCATGGAAAATGCCTTATTTGACTACAGAGCTTCTTCATTTCTTCTTCGTGTGTTCTTACTAGTCGATATTAAAATGCATAATATATTAAACTAAGTATCAAAAATTAGTGAGTATTAAAAAAGGATAAGTATTTTGGATCATCACCCACAGGAATTTTTCAAATGCTTCTGGTTTTAATATTTAGGGGGATTTTTTTTCAGCCAGTGAGGAGGGGGAGATGAAGGGACAGGCATATTTATGAAAAGGTTTGTTCTGCTGAAACTGGGAGGATATGGTTCCTGAAAAGCATAAACTTTGCTCTTGACAGAATGAAGTTAAGTCAAAAATAAAAGTCAAAAAATCCCCAGAAATAATAATGACTTTTTTCTTGCCTCTTATAACATGCTAATAATTTATTCACATACACAAATAATATATAGTTTTTAAATTAAATTATGTGTTCCTGTAAGTTCCTTGTAAAAAGATTAAACTTTTTCATACAAAATGTCTGGACATTGCATGACTACTGAAAAAATCTGTCATTTAATGTCATCATTTTTTTTTCCCCAGAAATGAATTCCTCTATTGCAAGAAGTCATGATTACTTGCTGATGTGAAAGATAAATAAGCTGATGCTCCACTGGGTGTTCTGAACAACATGTAAGTGTAATAAATTTCCTCTAACACTGATTACATGTTCAGTGCAGCTAATCATTATGATTTGATTTTTAACAATGAAATCATTGGTTAAGGGTTTTTCCTAATTTACTTCTATCATAGCAGCACATAAGATAATATGACAGATTGTGTCTGAGGTGAGACCTTTCTGAAGGCGTTGCTTGTCCTCTTGTTTTACTCGGCACATTAATCTCCATTGGGCTCTGCTAGGCATTCATAACCTCCGCTCGGGAAAATCCATGGCAACACAAGTCACAACTAATGACAATTGATAAGCTAAGCTCTAAAGAAAAATATGCAGGGCTTACCTGGTCAGCAGAATGACCTGTCTCTGAAAAAAACTTCTTTATTTGCTTGCCTCTCCCAAAATAGCAGTACTGTGACCTTTTATAGCAGGAACAGCAAAAACAAGACGATGCAATGGCAGAGAAAAATAAGAACTCTGATTAAAAACTTCAGTTTGAAAAGATATTAAGTAATATTAATGATCTTCTCAGATTTAATGTGCTGGTACACAAGGCAAGGACAAATAGTCTGTTTATTCCTTCTACCACAGTAAGTACTGCGGCTTGTCGCTGTCTGGTAATAACATTGCTCCTGATACTGCTGCTGGTGGGGTTTCGGTCCATAATCTCTCCTCCTGCTTATGCTTGATTTCAGTGCCATAAGCATTTCTCGACTGATAAAGGTCCAGTAAAATGATCTTTTGGTTGCTAAGATTGATGTTGCTTGAATCTCTGGTAATCATTTGACTTTTGAAAGGCTCACTGGTTCAGCTGGGTTCATGGTCTTGTTTCGAGCTGCTCTGATCACAAACACTTGTGGGGGACAGTTTTTCTGGCAGCAGTATTTGGAGACAGAAAATCTGGCATTCACACAGTCCTTTACTCATGTGGCAACAGGATTTTGAGCATCCTGTTGTTCAGTATTTTCAGTGTGCTATGTGCCACTGTTTTTAGAAAAGCTCTACTCCAAGAGCAGACATCGACAGACTGAAATGATGCATCATATACAGCGAGTAGTGTTAGTTTAAACCTGTGGTTGCCACTGAGCTTGTCTTTCTTCATGTAGACTTTTCTACAACTCAGGGTAGTTCTCTATTAAATCCTTGATAATAAAAAGGTATAAAGGTGGTCATCTGGTCCAGAAAATTTGGGAAACTTGATATCAAAACACTCCTGTAACACCAAAATTAAAAATGATGTTTGTAGAATTATGGAAGATTACAGTGGAAAAAGTAAAATCACCAGATATCCCTTAACAGCCTCTTTGCCTTGGTTGTGATTACATAATTTCAGATGAAAGTCATTGGGAAAGTGATTTTTCATCACTGTTTATGAAGATGAATACTTGTGTACTTTAGCTTTTGTGATAGAGAAGATCTATGTAAAATACTAATGAAATGGATTAGTATTAGATTACCTTATTGTCCGCTAGAAAAACTAGATTGTGCTTAGCCTATGTCTGTTTAGCCATTGAGCGAAGCTGAGCAAGTTTTCTTTCTTCATGTGGTACCTGATCATTTGCATTTCCTGTTATTACAGTTCTTGTAATTTTTTGATACTCAGTTCTTTGTGCTTTCTGCACAGATATTACTCATATTTTCTTTTAGAGCAAAGAATGATAAAAGTTTCACTGCATGAAGTAGTAGTATAATTATAAATGCCTTATTATAGCACTTACCAAAATAACTAAACATAGGGACAGTGGGTGATTTTTTTGGTCTTAAAATCCAAATGGCGTTAAAGTCCAGTGAATTTTGGTAGCAAAAAGAATGAGGAGAATGTATCTACATTTTTCAACAAAATGTTTTGTTCTCAGAACATCCCAGTTATTTGAAACTGAAATATCAGTGTTTCATCGTCTTTTATCAGAAGGTCCACCTGATCAACTGATCTTAGGAATACTGATGCTTTTGCCATTTGTGAGAAGCTCCTTTTTTTTTTTTTTTTTTTTTTTTTAACTTAAAGAGACATATCCTAAGCTCTCTGACACAGTGCTTGGAGGACAGAAGCTCTGTGCATTGATGGTAGCTCGGTTGTGCTCTCCTCTCTGAAGAGATTGAGGGCCCTAGTAGTTCCTTGTAGTTCAGATTGATTGGGCAGATCTGATCTGATAATTGGGCAGAAACTGTTTTTTTTTTTTTTTTTGGTTTATTTACTTTCTATCT
>JAVCKT010097000.1:0-12233 GCA_032273925.1 Rhynchotus rufescens | reverse complement strand
CCTGCTTGAAAAAAACACTGTTTTGATTTGTAAATTCTCCCTTCCTTGTAATTTAATGAAAAGAATGTAATTGTATTTGTTATTTCTGTTTTTCCTCTCCATGGTAAATGGCATTAAAAGTTAATTGTTGAGTAAAATCAGACATAGAGAAGTTAGGAGTGCAGATAGCAGCCATTCCATTTGTCACGTGAAAATGCCAAATCTTTAAACAAACAGGCCAAATATTACAACAAATAAAGCAAGGCATAAAAAAACATAAGCAATTTTATTCATTTTAAAATATGATTGAGACATGAGATTGTCGCTTCTTTCCTGAATTGTCAGAACTACTTCAAAGTTTCACCTTTCTCCTGTCGCTTGGGGACTCACAGTCATCCCCATTAAAAGGACCATAGAATCTGAAGTATCTGACAGTGTTGTACCTCACCCAAGGGACAGGAGTAGTATTTCTGATGGAAAATCTTTATCCCATGCAGAAACTTATCTAGAAGTACAAATTTTGCAACCAGTCCAAAGTGGGTATTTCTATGGCAGCCCTAAACTTTATATTGTAACCTTTGCTGTTCAAACTCAGAACTTCAAATTATGCAAAGCCCAAGGAAAAGCTGTCAGAATTTTATGAACATGAAGAGTTTAAAAGTGACTGTGAGCAAATATGTATAAAAGTAACACATTGCAAATTCATCTTACCCTCTCCTCCCTCTAAAATATATCTGTTTCTAGCTACTCATTGCGTCTGCCTTCGACTGTACAATTCCCCCTGGTCTGGGGGAGATTCAGAATAGTAGTTCACAGCCTTTTGGATTCTGGTAGCTAATTCAGGCAGGAGATAAGTCAATAATCAAGCACAGTCCGTTCAGTAGATGAGGTCCTTCTTGAGAAAAGCAAGGCCTCTCATATCTACTGTGTATATCCAAATTTAACCTGTTTTCTTGCAACATCTTTTTGCCCATACTTCTCAATGGTTATATCTTCTCAGTCTGTTTTAAATCAATAATGAGAACTGGATCGAACAAATCTAAACAAGTGCAATTAGGTGGAATAAATCTTGTTGTCTTGTTTAATTCCTGCTGTGTTCAGCAGAGCTAAGTTTTGTATTTTTCATGAGAATAAGCAAGCTTTCAGCAGGGGAACACCATAATAGAAATATGCTACTCAAATCCCATTTCAAGTATAAAAGCACAGAACTAAAAGGAATAATGGGGGCAAATCCAGTCCCCAGAAATATCATGCATAGATAGATGACTACTGCAGAAGTCTACAGAGTATCTGTTCCACTTGCAATGACATGTAATACTTCCTCATGACCAAGCTTAACAATTTTAATAAGGGGTCAAGAGCCAAAGCAATTAAGTGTCACAGGAGGAGAATAGGATAGATAGAGGAAGTTGTCAGTGACTAAGATAGTTGCAACAAGGAACAAGGAATTTGTTAAAGCAAACTTGCAGATAGCACTAAGACATAAATCTCGCCCCATGCAAGGAGAGAGGGAAAGCCAATTGTCCCTGCACTTCAAAGAAAATATCTCTGTTGGCTACAAATCTATCAAGCAGATAAGCTTTATACACCAGAAACACACCTTGTTGGCTTCAATGTCAGTAACAGTTTTATCCTGCAAACCCAGGTGCAAGATGAGGAAAGAGAGGGACAAATTTCCCTGGTCTCCAAAGACAAGGAACAGAAGACCTGACACAGGAGGTCAACACAGTGTACGCATGATGCAAGCAGCGAGCCAGTCTGTTTTGCTCACACTCATGGAGGCAATAACGCATGCAATACACAAGAGCCTGGTTTTCTTTGTCCAGGGATCTTGCACATAATCTTTCCAAAAGCTTGACACACTCAGTTCTTCAGAGAGTAAATAGAATTAGGACTCTATTTAGATCTTTATTCCAGAACTTAGTCCTCAGATATGATTACCAATTTATATTTATTGCCAAGATAAATATTTGATCTTTGCCAATGTTATCCTTTAACTTAAATAACTCTCCTTTTTAACTACAGGCAATTTTTTTCTTCTCTATTTAATCTACTACTTAAGTTATAAAGGACATACACTTTAGGCAGATGAAATTCAACTCCTCATCATTCCTTCTACTGTAATCTCAGCCTCTCTGGCAGTAACCAACATTTTGCAACTGATTGCAACATTCACTTCATCCCTTATGTTACTAGAAGGTTTTTGTTATCAATCAACACAAATATTTTATTAAACTCGGTCTATATTTGATTTTAACACCTTTTTATGATATTTTATATATTAAACTTCTACCTAGGTTAGGCCAAAAAGCAATGTCAAAGGAGAAAAGGCCTAAGGAAGAGGCGACAGGCCAGAGTTGTAGAAATAGTGGACTTCCCTCCTCTAGTTGCTAAAACTGACTAGAAGTACAAAACATTAGAGAGGTTTGGAAAACTGAAGAGTAATAAAGTTAAGATACGCTTGTCAAGATAGGTAATGACCACTTATATATATTTGCTTGTTACATTTTATATTAGCAGTCAGATTGTACAAGAAGGTCTCGTCTCTGAGGCCCTGCTCCCCAGTGTCAGGCATGTGTTTGTCCGGAGGTGTCCGAGACGTTCAATGAGACCTTCACTTTCCACCAAAGAGTCTGGCATCTTATAAGCATATCTTGACAATTGCATATTTTTTTCAGCTAGAAGTGATTAGACAAAGTCATGAATAACAGATCCTTAAATGGATACAAAGAAAGCACAGGTAGGAATGTACCTTCTAACACTCTAAGACAATTCTGGAGGCTGGGGAAATACACAGGAAAAGGACTGCAGAAGGTGGCCAGGTTCATGTGGTCTTCCTGAGGAGCATCTCCTATTGCCTCTGCCACACAAAGTCAACTGGTGATGACCAGAATCACAACTCTGGTATCGTATGGCATTTCTTATGTTCTTCAGGATGCATATTCTGCTTAAGTACTGTTCTAAATGCACCTTCTTCATAAGGGCAAATGCAATTCCCTTTCTTGACATCAACAATCTTTTTTTGTGCTTAAAGTAATAGAAGATCATTTATTTACATCTTACCAAAATAGACAGAAACCTTGTGAATCTGTAAAATACTATGTAAGTATTCTATATATATTTAACTTATATAGTATAAACATAAAATATTAAATTACTTGAGATAGAAGAAGATACAAAGAAGGAGCGAAGAATCAAATAAGGAAGTTCTAGGGGAGACCTAGAAATTATGACTGTTTCAGTTCTAGCAACCTAAGAGGAAGACACTTACAAAGCTATTACTAGGTTGTCCATTATCCTGAAATAACAATATAATCACTCTCTGATAAACAGACTGACAGAAGCATCAAGAATACAAAATATATGCCAATTAATGGCATGGTGCTGAGCTTTGCAAATTTTACTTGGTTCACTTCCAGAAAAGAAAAAAAAAGTAAGACAAAGGAATTCTACAGGAAAGGAGGATCAAAGAATCTAAAACATACAGGTGATTCAGCAAGATGAATCCCTGGACTGAATTACACCTGTCTGGGGCATCCTGTGAGTAATTAGGCTCTGGACTCTTCTTGCATCTTTCAAAGCTGTGTTGTCCTCATGTCCTTTTGTACAGTCCTTAAAATCTGTATTCATCTTTTCTACTTTGCTACACAGCAGTATGACCTGATTTAATTTGTGTATATGAAAATCATTTGTTATGCTGATACAAAAAACTATTGAAAATTGTTCATTCTTTTACTTACAAATCTGACATAAATGACTGTAAAAATAAATTAAAGAATTCATTCTTCCAGCTGACAGTAGCTGTGACTGAACAAAGTATAAATGAAATATGGAACAGAAAAATTGGAAATCCATTCTGAATATTATGATGTGAAGGCCTATGTCTGAACTTAGATTAAAAATTTAGATTATAACGATCTTCTCTACTACAGAGATATTTCCCTGGTATGCTGCTGAGAAAGAGATTAGTTGCTGAGTAGCAAAACCTGCCAGTGTTAATGAAAGGAGTAAGTATATAATAACTGTAGTCTATAAGAAGAGCATTGTGGCAATAAGCAATACGTGTAGGTCCATCCAGTGCATTTTCTACATCATGCTGTTGATAAATGCTCAGCAGCCCAGAATATAATACTTCCAATATTAGCTTCATGCAATTCATCCTACAGTTTAACTCCTTGCAACACACTGAGAAGATATAACACAGATATAACAGATATAAGCACACAGACACCGGTATTCAACGATGTGTTGTCTTTCAGTTTGGAGTAATTGTACAGAAAACCCTTGTGCTATGCTGGCTAAGAGACAGGAAATATCCTGCTCATGTTCTTTGTAGCTTTCATTTACTGTGTGCTTTTTCATTACTGTATTTCAGTACTCTGCTTGTTATCTCACCCAGGAAGAGCCCCTGATGAAACTATGATGTTTTAATAATCTTTTAAATGCTTTCCTAATGCTTATAGCCATCTGTTCTGTCCCTTATGTACTTATTCTGCTTCCATTAGATCATTCTTGAGAAAATGTAGTTTAACACAATATTGAAAATTACAGCTGTCCTATCCCTCCCAGGAATGCTATATGGTTGTTTTTACTAAACCTGCCTTGCATGTAACTATGCATAAATACTTCCTTTTGCTGATCAGGGGGTCACTGAAAAAATGGAAATTTGGGGGGATAAATCTGCATCATCTCTTGATAACTTCTCTGTCTCAGTCAAACAGATTTCAGGGCACGTGGGAAATGTAGGCTTCCTGGAAACCTTTTTTTTTTTTTCTTTTTTTTTTTTTTGACACACTAAACAAGTTTTACATTACTGTAGACTAATAGAGTGTTTGGGAGTAAATGTGTGGAGTAAATGTGGTTTTGAAAACAGCCTGGTTATTTGAGTATCTGAATGAAATATGATGGACCTTGACAGACTATGGTGTTTAGAACATTTGTCCCCAAATCAAGAGAAAAAAATAAAATAAATAAACAGATAAACAAAGTTAGAACTGAAAGACTATTTTCTGACCAGGTCTAACTTAAAATAGACCTGCAGAATAGCAGAATACATATGTCCTTCCAACCCTCAAAAATAATAATTTGGAAATTTCAAATGGAGGTTTTGTTAAAAAAAAAAAGGCAATATTGTGAAATAGTTTTCCACGACAGCAGGTTACCCAACAAGGCACTTCACTATAAGCTGTTCTGTTAGGGGGGTCATCTTACTGACAGCAAATTCAAAGCTGTGCAGTTCTCCTGCAAGTGTCTTTTTTATTTTAGAAACAGAGCGAATGGATGGGAGCTGGGGAGGAGCCTATGACTGGAATCAGAATTAGAGAGACTAAAACTGAGAATGTAATTAATAAAGAGTAGAAATTACCATGATAAGAAGGAGGGCATGAAGACCTGTCAGATTGAAAAAAGAATAATAATAATAAAAGGACAAAGCAAAGGCTTTGGCAGGATAAAGGAGTTGGCATAATGAACAATAGGGGGAACGGATATGCAGTAGCATAATTATTTGCCTGCTAATGTTGTAGGAACACCCAATATCAGTCTGCTGTCAGCAAATACCTTTGAAAATGATTGGCAGGTTGCACGTGGTTGTGCAGACCTACAATCTGCCCATGCTGGTTCAGCGGTTGGCCTCAGTGGGACGTGTACGGGCTGTAGTCCTGCTGACAACTGTGAAACCAAGAGAACTCTGCTGTGAAACAGCACTGGCTAAGGTTTTTTCTAAGTGCTGAAAATGAAGCATTTGTATGCACAGAGCTGGTTTAGGAGGGAAATAAATTTGCCAGTGTGCAGCTGCTCTGGCTTTTTATCTCCTCTTGTTCTGCCCTGGCCACTCTGGGATTTCCTGCAGCATTAATTGGAGTGTCAGGAAGAGGGGTATTTCAAGCATAGTCTACTAAGGGGTGATTTATTTTCTTCTTAAATATCAGTTTAGTAGTCCAGTCTCCCAGCACTTACTGATGAATCCCTGAAGATTAGCAGTATGTCACTTGCCTGCTTTTATATTGGCTCGTGGTGCAGCTGACATTTCCCAGATTCATTGAGATGTCATTCTTTTGTCCCCAGTACCATAGATTTCAATGATACCTTGCCTAGAGCATCCCATGACACTTGCACATTGTGTAAAAGATCCTGCTTTAATCTCACGTCTCTTCTTTACACTAAAGCCCCTTGCTTGCGCTTTTGAAGCGGGCCAAGGGCCACTGCCTCTCTTTTTTCCCCCGTTTGCTCCGATCACCTCCTTTCCATGCAACCCGCAGAAAATTTCCACATGCTCGTCACTGAAAAAAGCTTTCTCGTGTTCACCAAAAATACCCTTTAGAAAGGAGATGCCAGAAAGGCTCGCAGCAGCTCCCGCTCTGTGCCATTTGGTAGAAGGAGAGGCACAGGGAGCAGGTTGGGGCTCCTGGCTGTCCCCATTTCACATCCTGCTCTGGTGCCTTGGCCCATTCCTCACCTCAAGACAAGCTGTTGTTCCTCCTCAGCACCCACTCGCTCCCTCTTAGCTGCTGGATTTGGCTGGTGCTTTACACAGGTGGCTAAAGGATGGGGAACTGAGCCACTGAGCTACCTAGGGCTTGTAGGCTACCTGCAAAAGCTCCCTCCTTTCCTGGAAATCACGGTTAGACACAGGTTTCTGCAGGACAATGTTGCTGTGATTCCCCTCCAAAATGTGAAATGAATGAATGGTGGAGTGAGCAGGAGGACTTCTTAGCCTCCTTCCCCAAATTGGGGATCTGCTCTGGAGCCTCGTAACTCTTCCCCCCTCAGTAGTTGCTGTTTTGCTGTGGGCAGGTTCCAGGAGAAACGGGATGTGTGTGGGAAAGTGAGCCAGTGCAGCGCGGTCAGTGCTCACGGTGCCCTCATTTTTCCCTTTCATAGAGCATACCAACGCTCCAGATAAACACATTCTCTATTTGCATTAACTCTAGTGTTTACAGCTGGGGCAATCAGTCCTGATCAAGTTACTTGGTCAGTACTTGACTTATTTGGTGCAAACACACCCTTCCTCCATTCAGATAAAGAACCCCTCACATTAGGACAAATATTGTCTCATGTTCTTAAACCAGCCCTTCAACTACTATTTTATTTCCATTTCAACCATGTACAGAAATTATTGTACCGTTCCTAATTCCATTTTTTCCCATGTCCTCATGTGAAATGCTTCTGATAATCCATAAACGCACTGGCCCCTGATGCTTTTATCTTCCAGAATCATCTTGCCTGAATATGGGAAGAGTAAGCAAAAGAAATGGGCATGCATTTTTAAATTGATTTATTTAAGATGTCATTGACAAATTAATTTGAAAGTGAGAGGTCAGTAGTTTCTTGTTTAGTTTCGCAACTCTGTATGAATTATTTATTATCTTTTATTCAGAAACTCTCTCAAATGCCAAAAGAATGAATTAAAGTGCCTCTGAATGACTGTTATGCTTTCACGGTTCGTTTAAAATCTGTTTATATATCATACATATCTGAATGAAAATGTTCTTCTATTGCTTTACCATTACTTATTATTCCTTGTTCTGCTCTGGAGATCCCAGAATAATGAAATATCCAAACTTAAATAAAATACCTCCTTCCTCCTCTTCTCCTCCTTTCTACGCTCCCCGGGATTGAGTCTAGTAAATCCCTTTAGTCTGACAAAAACTATAATATCTGCCCTTCCTCTTATGTATATGTATCTCCATCTATATTTGAAAACAGTTTCTCTCTATCATTACCCAGCGTTCAGTTTTATTTCTCATGGCCGCTGTATCTTTCCATACTACTTGCATGTGTTCTCTGTCTCTTGCTTTCCGATCCCTCTCCCTGCATCCCAGGTGCTTGTGAAGCTTATTTCGCTTTTGCGATTTCCCTTGCTGTGGCTTTGCTTTCTTTAGGCCTTTTCAGTTATTTCCCTGTGGGTTCTGCTTCCTACGCACCCTGACGAATGCGCCTGACTTTGGCAGAGCCCTCGGGGGACAGAAACGTCACAAAGGTGGTGGTGACACCGGGCTCTGCCAGGACAGGAGGGACCTGCATGTGGAAAGGCCCAGAGCCCCCGGCTCCAGGGCCCCAGCAAGGCCTGAACCTTAACTTAGAGTCCTGGGCTTGAAGCACTTAAGAGCAGTGAAGCAATATGTGACTAAACCTCTGAGGTTAAGCTGGAGCCTTGTTTATCTGGCAGCTGGCATTACCCACTTGCTGTCCACAGAGGTACCAGCACAACAACTGCGACGGCTCAAATGGGTTTTATTCCTGGTTATGCTGCTCTCGCTGTATCTGTCACATCAGAAGTACCAACCTGATTTGTTTATATTGTCATTGCAAACCATGACTAAATTGTTTTGTATTCCACTTTGTTCTTTAATGAGTTTTCTTCGAGAGCTTTCTTCTGATATTTTTTTCCCAAATGTGAAATGAGAAAGTAGTTTCATGTATGTCTTTTCTGGTCTATGACTGCCCAATAAAATGAGGATTTTATTTCATGCGTTAAGCCACTTTCTTTTAATATATCTATTTTTGTTATCAGAATTAGTATTACTGTTTGACTGCAAATTCTTTCCTCTGTGCTGATTGCGCTACCTCTGCTTATTATTAATTCTTGCCTTTTTTATTCCTCTTTCTCGGGTAGTCTAATGACAGAATTAACTGCTCTAACAAGGAAGGGCTTCACTTTGTAGATAAATCTGTATTTGGGATTTGTATCATTTGGAACCATTTCCACCTGAGGTCAGTGAGAGGTTTTTAATGGATTTCAGTGGGGTGATAGCTGCTGTGTAGGTTATGTTTTTATATTTGTATGTAGATATGTATACACACTTCTATATTGTTTTCAGTAAGACATCTAATGTGTGGGATTCAAAAACAGACTGGCAGCCTGAAACCGCAGCGATTCTCTTCTCAAGCTATGTAATACATTCAGTAAGCACAGGGGCAGCACAAGCTTCTCTGGTGCTTTAACAAAGATCTGCAAGATCCCCCAGAAGGGACAGATACTTCAGCCTCTCTGCTGTGTCTATAGCAGTGACTAAAGCAGGACACTGCTCCTTCTTCTGCAAGCGATGCCCATGTCCAGGTTCTCTTCTCAAGAACAGGGTGGCCTTGTCTTCACTGCCCATGGGGAGCAGCTGCTGTGCCCAGATGTGTCTGGAAGGCTCCTGGCTGCCTCGGCCCCTGTGCCAAGGAGCCTGTAAACAAAGTCCGTGATTGTGTGCATGACCTGGCCCTTCCTCTGCTCCTGTTTAGTTTACTCAGATACTATACTACGCTGTATCTATGTCAAGCTCCCATATATTGTGCCTCATGCTGAGAGCAAGAGGTTAGTCTCATTAGAAACTGCAAGCTCCCTGGAGCATTAGTCGATGAACACTATTTACACAGGCACTTGCTAAGGGATAAGGATAGGATAAATCTGTAAATTGAGCTTCTTCCGACCGCTGTGAAAGAGGATAAAGACTTAGAGATAATTAATGGCCATAGAGACACCTTCTGGCTTTATGCAGACCTCCTTACCTCCTTGTTAAGCGCATATGTCTTAACTCTTGCCTCCTTGCCGCCTTGTTAAGCATATATGTCTTAACTCTTAATCAATAAGCCAGTGTGTTAGAGCTATCATGTTTGCAATAAATCTGGCCAAACTTAGTCAACAAGGCAAGTGTGTAATTATAGAAATAAGCTTGAGTGCTGAAATGTCCTCATTGCACTTGGTTAAGCACTGAAGTGTGTGGCACCTGCACATATGCGTAAAGGTGACAAGGACTGCAAGAGCAACAGTGTGGTCAGTGCCTGGACAGGCAGGCTCCTTCTTCTGCTCTCTTTTTCTAGTTTCTGTGGACATTCTGGATATATGTCTAGGAAAAAAACCTCACATGTGTTTCATATCTTAATCGTGCTTTCATTATGAAAACCAGGCCATCTGTCTATAACTTCAGTATATTTATTCCTCTGCAAAGAATTCATGTTATTGCACTTGCATGGATGCGATCGAGGGACTGAAAACATTGCTAAAATCTCTGCCTTCGACTTTTAAAGCTTCTTCTTCATATATATTTAGCTTTGGTCAAATACTTGGGGTCTTGTAGGTTGACAGTTTGAAAAAGAAAAGGCAAAATCATTATGAATCATTTTACCATACTGTACCAAGTCCTGCCTTTCTGCACACTTGCTTACTCAAATTTTTATACTCAAAAATACTCAAAGACACACTGGAAATCTTCCCTACTCATAGCTCAAAACCTCTGTCAGGCAACACTGCGATCCAAGAGCACATTCTGCAGACCTGTGTGAGTTACAAACCTCCACTGTTGGGTGTTTCAATGAGCTGCACTTCTCCCACCCTGCCACCTTCCAAATAAAGTATTTCTGCAGCTTGCAGAATCCGCAGCAATTACACAGCAAGTTATTTAGCTTAATTGACCTTAGGAAGCAGATCTAAGAATATGGACACTTCGTTGGTCTTATCTTCAGCCTAAGGAGGCCATGAGGAACACTAACCCCAGTTCCTAACCCCGGGAATTTCCCTACAGCCTGGAGAGGATTGTGGCACCATGGAAACAGAGTGGTAAAAATGACAAGGTGCTCAAGCTGCAGGGAAATGTAAACAGCGTCATGGCAAAAGCCACATTTTCCTAGGTTGACCCTGGTTTTCTAACAGTCAAATTTAGATGTTTTTGCTTTTCGGACAGTCTGGCTTCATACAATATAAAAATGGTGATGGGAAGAGAAGGTACATAGTTTGGAAAGGAGTATAATGTGATTTTTTGTAGTATAATTCAGCAAAAGAGCACACTGAAAGCATCAGTTACGTTAAGTCTTAATAACTAAGCAAAGTGTATTCTTCCTGATTCAGAAAAAAAAATGCACTTCTGTTTGGTCATTTGCTCAGGCTTGACCCAGACCAAATCAAAAACCAGAACAAGTAGAGGCTTACAGATTTATAGTACATACATCCAGACTTCATTGCTGTTTGATTACTGCCATAGCCACACAGGTTAAAAACCCGACATGACAGACTGATGAGTTTTACTTGGATCCGTGTATCGTGGTATCCAAAGAACATTCCAGCCTTTCAATTAACAAGATGAAAGAGGAAAACAAAGCTAAGAGGAGAATTGCTGGTTTTGCCATTTGTATCGTAGGCTTGCATTTTAGTCTGTTTCTTCCTCATCAGAGACTAATAAAACTAATTTATCATAGTTTATCCTTTGGCTATCTAGGATTATCAGACTGAGAACTGGAGGAAATATAGCAGTGGTGAAAGTTAAAGAAGGGTATATCAGGGCTAAATTAGAACTATATCTTTAGACTGTATCAGAGGATTTTCAGCAGAGAGTCAAGAAGTACAAGGAGATTTAGTGAAGAAGCTGTCAGAAAGACATGAAAGTTGAGAATTTTGGAATTCACTAGCTGGAAAAAAAATATTTTGTGGAACTGTTCAAATAAGATAAGTAGGATACGGCTGTCACTTAGCCAGGGCTTTATCTCCTGCATCTTCTGTCCGCCCTTTCTCCCAGGACACACAGGTGGGTACATCTGCCGTGCTGGGGACAACCCATGTGCTAGGTAAGACACATGCAGCTCCCCTGCACCTGCCCATTCTGCTCCCAGAACAGACCAGTAGCGTTACAGCCCTGTGACAGTTAAAAAAAACATTCACCTGTACTGTAAATAATGCAAGAGAGATTTCAGAGTATCCTGTATTCTTTCCCTTCAGTAAACCATGGGGTAACGGCCTATCAGCTGATGCTCCACAGATGCTCCCCAGAGCACAGGATGCAGCATGCCATTGCAATGCAAGTTACAGACGGAAGGGGCACAGTTACGGAGTGAGAACAATGCACAGATCTAGCCAGAAGCACAATGGAGCAGTAAATCAACAGCGTTACATCAGTCATTATCTGCTTGCCTTGAGGAAGGCCAGTGGCATTATGATGAACATGTCCTACTAGAAACTTCACTTTTAAAGAAAATAATGGATAAGACATCTCAGTTTTGCTGTTTATACTGGAAGATTGTTGATTTAGCGTAGAATAATGTTATATTTGCACAAAATTCTACTAGACATTTTCAGAGAAAGGTAATGTTTACAGTTGGTTCCTCAACAGTTATATCTGGATCAAATAGAAAAGGCTCTCCAATATAAGCACAAAATTTGACTGGAAATGCACCATATATTGTGGGGAATGGCAGTCACAAACATAGAATTTACAAAAAGTGTTTCTGACATATACTCACCATAGTCTATTTAAACAAATTAAATAGGAGAATAT
>JAVCKT010096999.1:0-12234 GCA_032273925.1 Rhynchotus rufescens | reverse complement strand
CCCCAGCGGTGAGTAGCGCGGCGGCAGCGCGGGGCCGGCGGCGCTCCCGGCCGCGCTGCCCCGCAGGAGCAGCCGCCTTTGCGCCCCGCGCCCCGGCTGGGCGGGCCGGGACCCTCTGCTTATGTAAGTGTCCTCCTGGAGGCGTCCCGGGGCAGCCGGGAAGGGAGCAGGACGGACCCTCCAGGAGGCTCTGCGCTGCCGGCTTCCCCCGCTGGAAGCAGGGAAGCCTGCAGAAATGCCCGCCTGCCCACGCATCGCCAGGAGTGCTTAAAATAAGGGTTTGGCTGGAGCCGCGGGATGGGCGCGCGGGAGCGGCGGCCGCGCTCGGCTGATGCAGCCGGGTATGGGCAGCCCCGTACGCGGGCACTGGAAACGAAGCCCCTCCGAGCAGCGGGCGCCTGTTCCTGCAGCGCCAACAGCCCCTGTCAGGGCAGAATCCGAAATTCAGTTCTCAGATCAAACTGAAACCAAAGGGTGTTTGGCTAGGCAGAAGAGAATAGCCAAATATGGAACTTGGACAAGACAGCGGGTAAAACATCTTCCTGTTGCAAAGGCAGCGCTTTCATTATGGGCAGGATTTGGCTTGTTAAATTGCAAGCACGCTTCGTAACCGCAGCTGAAGCACCCGCTTGAGTTTGCTGCAGTGTAGTTCAGTTTCTTAGGGATATGTTATCCAGGATACAAAGCCTCTGACATAAACAGGAGAGGAGAAAAAATAGCAAAAACTGCATTTAATGTTTCCCTTCAGATTTCGTACCATCATTGCCTTGTGTTTCTCAATTCTCAACTACACAGAAAATTTTCTGAGCTTTATAGATCATGTAGTTCACAATGTGAAGGACGCTAGCCTGAACTCTAGACAGATTTTTGGCCATTTAATTAAGAAGATAAGTTTATTGGTATGATTATTACTATTTTATTAAATGACCCTTCTAGGACAGGACTATTTTATCACGTTGTAGTTACATAAGCAGATGATGTTTTATATTAAATCCAGACCTTAGTAGAAGTTTTCTCCTGCAACTACTTAGCCCTCGTGGAGTTTGCAATCTATGCTCTTGTTTATGTGGCAAGGAGAATTTGTCTTTAACTGCAATACAGTTTGGGGGAAGATTATATTTTTAAATAAGCTCTTTGGTTAAGCCTATTCCTTTTAAGTTGAGGGAAAGAGCTGTCGTATGTCACTGTGAGAGTCTATTTGACAAAATACTTCAGCTGTAATGTGTGAGGCAACATGAAATAATTTCACTTCTTTGTCCGTCAAATTGGAAGAACTGATTTGGTGGGCCTGGGAATGGAGCTCAAGAGTGATCTGTGCTGCTTGCGAGAAGCCAAGTTTGTGCACAGAGCCATTTCCCTTAGTGAAGCCTGTGGCACAGTGATGGTGAGGCTGCTTGGAGGAAAACTTAGCATTGAAGTTTTTCTGTGGATTTCTCCCTGAAACGTGGCTCTGCTCAGAGGGACACTAATGAGAATTTGTAAGGATTAGAGCAGAGATGTTGATAATTATGTTGGATCACTATGTCGATGATCTTGATGTTTGTTGGTGGTCAATAACAACTGCTTCAATCTGAAATGAAGAGGAGGTTTACAGCACTGGCCTTCTGAATAGCATATTTGTTTCTAGGGCTGGTGGTCTGGAAGCTTTTGCAAGCATCACATTTTCAAATAAACTGTGCTTTGCAATTACTAAAAGGCTTTTTATCTTACATGGTAGTTACAAGTTCTGTTTGTGAATCTGTATATAATTTTACTGTGCAGCATGCTGTATAAATTTAGAGGAAAAGAGGACTGTCATAGAGCTCTTAGGATATTTTGTTTTTAGCTCTCTGGGACTTCTATTTTTCCAAAGGGAGTACTGCTTGGATCTTAAGGTTCTTCGAGAGCATTTCAGTTGGATGACGAGAAGACAATTTTTTCTCTTATTTTTGCAAGCATAGAGCTATATACAAACAAGTAACAACTATTTATTTTAAAATAGTTTTTGAGGCAGCACATACACTGCAATGGGAATGGAAGATTATTTTTTATTTTTTTAATGAAAACAAATACAAGATCTTAGTTCACCTTAAAAGACAATCCTATCTACCACCCACCACCTAAAGTAACCTCAATATATGTAGTTTTTCCTTCTAGGAAATATCTGGAATAAATATCTAGAAAAAATGTAGAATAATCAGGTTAGTGTTTCTGATGAAATGTGTATTTTCAGTCAAAATTTTGTTACATGAGTTTTTAATTTGAGACCTTTTCAGATGTAGTATATGTAATATCTGTAGTGATATGTAATCAAAGTGTAATTAAAAGTGCATGGAACGCTTGCTAGTTATTGCGCATGTACCCCCCCCCCCCCAACCTCAAATTCCTTTATTTTTTGAGGACTGCAAGTGAAAGAACAGGTTTTATTAATTCCGACCAATCATTTGTTATTCAAACTGTTCCGCTTTAGTCCATATTTCACTTTTCTTCAAAGGGGTTATGTCATGTAATGTGGGGCATGCTGGTATTACAAAATATTTTGCAAGGCTTTTGTTTTTGTTTTCAGATTGCTTGCATTTCTGATAGATAATTTCCCCATTTCCTGATGAATACACTAAGCATTAAACTCAATTTAGTTTCCTGGCTGACATGGGAGGGAGAAAAGAAGTGAGCTCTTGCAGCGTTTCTCGCTTAAGACAGGTGACTTGCACAAGCAAAATGCCAAGAGCAATCCATTAATGCACTTCATTTGAAGCATTTGCTCTGCTCTGTAAAAAAACAACAAACAAAAGCCACTTTTCACCAAGTTTCCAGCAAGTGGGAACTTTGAAATGAAGTCTTACAGATGAAACTGAGGAGCAAAGTAAATGGGATCTCATGGGAGGAAAGATAGTGGTTTTGTGTGGTTGGTTTGTTTGTTTGTTGTTTTTATGTTTCTTAATGAAGATAGAAAGAAGACAATCTAGGTAGTGAAATAAGTTTTAGGGAAAAAAAAGGTAATTTGTGTAATCTGCTTCGTTTCAGCTAATTTCTGTCACTCCCTGAATACTTTCTCTCTGTATTAGTGTTAGGTATTTAAACAGGTTGCAGGAATATATTCTGTGTAGATAATGTAAGGGTGGTAGGGTGAGACACCATTACTGTTAGTATTATGTACTTTTCTAGTATGAAGCAGAAGGGTTAATGTTTGTTTTGAACCATGTGACTTGAGCCTGAATGACCAAATAATGTGTCAGTAGGGTGATAGAACAAACTTCTTAGAACCTCTTGGGGAGAAAAAAAAAAGCTCCTAAGATTTAAAAAAAAAAAATCTAAATATCATCTTTTGTAGCAAGGAAAACACTAGTAATGGAAAAAAGTAATGGGATCCATTCATTTTTAAATACGTGTGTGATGCTATTCAAATTTATGTTACTAAACAGTACTTTTCCACAAAGTATCATCTGTAGTTTTTGTTCCTGGATCAGCTTTGCAGAGCTTCTCTCTTCCTTCCCAAGTTCTCAGTGAATTGGATGTTTGTTTGGTTTTACTGAAGCTCCATGAACTCTTGCACTAGCGATGGGTGCTCAGAAATGGATGTGGTAATTTAGATGTGGTCTGTGTAACTGTAGAGGAGAGGTCATCTCCATCTTGGCTCCATCTATGTTTACACTTCAGCAAAGACTTCCTTGTTTTTTTTCTGTTCATATTTTCAAGCTTGAATCTGATGTGTATGTAGTATTAGAAACATACTTGGAGCAGAGTACTTCACCATCTGTTATAAAAAGCTATTTGATGATTAAAAGAATGAGGGAAGAAGATGGGTAAATGAAGGGAAAGGAGGAGAGAGAAATAGAAAGAGAACTGGGTCTGTTTTGATCTGGCAAGACCAAGCACTCCAAGCTGAGAAGAGGTTGAAAATCACTTGCCCCCTTAAAGCAGTACCTGCACTTGGGGACCTGAGTATTGACCATGATTCTTTTGTTTCTTTTTAATTTATTTTTATTTCCTGAGGTATTGCAGGTGCAGAATGGATAAAGTCACTGACTGTCTGCAAGCTGTCCCACGAGTCAAAAATGTTGGAAACTTATGTTGACCTTGGTATCTGCCATTGATAAAGAAATTTCATGTCTCTCCTATCTGCTTTTCTTGGAAAGGTGGTGCATAGTCCAGCAACTGGCTGATATCTGTGGAGTTTTATTCACATGTGTTTTGTGACGACTCCCATGAAGAATGTTAGAAAGTAGTAAAAGCTCAGATAAAACCATCTCTATTTGACTAATGAAATAGAATATTTATTTCTCACTTAATGAGTTCTAGTTTAATAACCAAATGCAAAGAAGACAATTTTGGTTTTGTTTAATGCCTGTTGCTGAGTTCACTCATGGTGAATTTAGCTTTAGGTTCCCACAATTGAATTCAAGTCTTCTCTTTCCTCCTTCCCAGTGATTTAAGTGACAGAAGTTTGGCCTCAAGTGATTTTCCAACTCTGTTAGAGAAGTTTCTGTTAGGTTCAGTGAAATGCAGCCTGTAACAGTTTTTTGTGAGCTGGGTTGTACGTGTTTATGAGTATTTTAAAGAGCGCGTAAGCACGTGCTGTTGGCTGTGTGCTGAATTTCTTTGCCATTAAGTATGTTGAGCTTAAACCGCAAGAATCACAAAAAGATTATGTAGCCAGGAGGAAAGGGAGGGAACAGATGGAGCCCTTGATGGAAGAGGGGAGGGGGTGGCCAGCTCTAGAAAACTCTGGCAGCTGATCAATGAGAGGGGAGCTGGGGGTAATAGGATGCCCTGGGTTCTGCTCTGTTTGCCTCCCTCGAACACAGCTGTTGTTTATTCAGTACTGAGTGAAAGCACTACAGAGATTCAAATGAGGTCTCTGTGCCCAGTTCTTCTCTAGCACTGCTTGGGGTTCGTAGGAATGGGCTGTTTTGTCATCTGCATTATGACAGACTGAGGGAGGAATCCTGGTGCTACCGGGAGCTGAAGTTGCTGTTGTTGCTTGTTGTTCATAAACGTGTCCTGTTTGGGGGAATCCGTTTCACTTTGCTCTAGCGGGCTTATCTGAGCGCCAAGAGCTTTCCTTGAGCTGTAATCACTGTCTAACAGTGATGGCTTCAACTCTGCAAACACTTGAGTCTCCTGTAACAGTGCTTGCATCACAGCACCATTGGCTTTTATGGGGAATTGCTTGTGGCTAGAATTAAGAATGTACCCAGCTTACTAGAGCTTCAGGGCTCTCACTGCTTTTGATTTAAGCCTTTTTTTTTTTTCCCTTATGTAGAATCTGGCACTTGAAATAGTTACTTCTGCACTAATAATGGAAAAAAAAAGTTTTGCATACATCATTGGAGTTGTTTGGTTTTCATGTATGTAAGCCAAGCTTTTCCGAAGCAGTGAGGCTTGTGTGTGTGGGAGTCCAGCAAGCTCCAGAGTGCTCTAGAAATCTCATTACCTTTGAGCTGAACCCTGGCAAATGAGAGACGTAATAAGCAGCCTTTCAGAGAAGAGCTGTGAATCCAGCACGAACACCCACGCTGGCTGTGAAATGACCCGCGTTGGATGCTCCCCGAGCTGGCGGGTCCCACGGCGCTGCCGCGGCGCTGGCCCACGCGCTGTGCAGGGAGCCCTGTTGGTGCCGTGCGTGCTGGCCAGGCCTGCCAGCTCCAGCGCAGAGCCGCTTGCTGGCCGCTGTGCCAGTGAACCTGGCAGCTCTTCAGCGTGGTGCCGGGCTCAGGGACGGGGCCTGGCGCAAAGGGGGCTCCGAAAGCTGCTCAAGTACAGCAGAGACGCTACCCGTGTCACTTCTGCTCTGGGGGATTATTTTTCCCCCCTATTTTGTGTATAAATAAAGCAGTAACAGCCACTGATGTGGAATATTGAGAGTGTGCAGATTCTAGATCTTGTCTTTGCCAAGCTTAGGTATTTCCAGGGGAAGAGCTATACTGAAATGTGCATGAATGTACAAAGGGCAGCGCAGCCAAGGGTGCGTATGCTGCTGGGTAAAGCAATTTGGAGCGCTCGCAAGATCAAAATAGCTGCTGGTGTGCGCAGGCGCTTGGCGGGAGCTCCCTCGGGTCTGGCTCGGAGTGACCGGGCTGGTATTTCTTTAGAAACCTGTCACAAACCCTGGAGGGCCCGTTCATCATCTGTGGTGTAGATGGGTCTGGTGCTCTGTGATCTGCAGCTCTCCCACCTGCTGTATCCTGGTGACACTGAGTGGAAGAGATGAAACAGCCCCAGGGCGCTGCTTCAAAACTCTCTGCTGTTTGGGCAGCTTCCCTGCTGCCTGTCGCTGTTGTAATGAAGCTGATTTCCAGCTGACAGGATGTATTGTGACTGTGTAGGGCTTGGGAGCAATGTAATTGTAGTATTTCTGGGAGGTAGCATGCAAGCACATTGCCACTTCTTTCTCTATCAAAATGCTTTATCTCATCTAAAAATGAGGCTGGCACTTTTCAGGGATATGTATTGTTGCTCTGTTAAGCGGGTGCACTGTGTGTCATGGTAGTAACTTTTGAACATTGTTGCTTCCGCAGGTTGAAAAACCAGTTAGGAAGCGGTAAGTATAGAACATTTGCTTATGACTTATAGGTGTTTTTATGCCAGTATATCTTGAAAGTCATCAAATGTGCGTTAGGTAAGAACAGTGATCTGATCGGCACATCAGGTTGGGTTTTTTTGAGTAGAATTTATTGCCTTTAAAAAGGTGGAGGGGGAAGGGGGGAAAAAAGCAAGCAAGCAGCAGGCTGTATGCAGTCTCATAAGCCACTGATCTGTTAGGTGACTTAAAGGTCTTTTAAAAAAAAAAAAATCTTCCCCCAGAGATTGTTTTTTTCCTCAAGAGAAATCTGTTGCAACTTGTACTGTGGGAAATCATGGGCTTGGTATTCATCAGCCCTGGTTATGCAGTGGTAGTCAAGAAGATAGTCAACAGTCCTGAATATGGGACTTGCAGAGCTTGAGAGATTTGAGACACAGCTTCTTATAGGCTTTATGAAAAGGCACTGAGCAAACAACCATAACATATCCTTAGCAGTTTTATATGCCTGTATTTTTAATTGCAGAGTATACCATTAACTGTTCTGGAAATGGGAAGCAAAAACTCCAACTTCTAAAATGAGTATTCAGTACCTCCTTTCTCTCTATTCTCTCATGTTTTGTTGCACTCATGATGGAGGAGGGAACACTGCCTTCAGGTTGCTGAAAATTTTGGGAGGTTTTTAATCTTGCAGTAGTCTCTGAAGAGTAAAGGGTCGTTAAAAACAACTTCTTCCTCTCCTTCTCTTCCCCCACCCTTTTTACTATGGGAAAATTATCTCTTACTTGATTGACAACCTGAAAATATTTTGCAAGGTGTGAAGGGATACATTAGATATCAAAATCCAGACTGAGCATGTAATGGGTACCCTTATTCTTCACTCATTTCTGCTGACCTCCAGGAAAGTGTTTATGAAGTAAGGGCCCTATATTTTTGCACTTGACTAGTTGAAGCATTCAGAAGATGATAGCCACTCTCTTTTCCCCTCCCATGAATTTTTTTTTTTTGCTGATGATGTAGAGGTAGTGGTTCAAAATGATGTATCAACATAGCCTGACCATGTACTTACAGCTCTCTTGGTAGATGTTGAAATGTGATTGATCTGTGTGGTTCTTCAGCCTGAAATCCGGCCAAGGAAAATGCATTTGTGCTTTCATTAAAAACCAGGAAGAGACTTTGAGAAAGCCTTTTAGAAGCACCCAAGAATAATAAACAGTGACTTAAATGATTTTGCACTCTTATCTTCTGTTTTTTTATGGCAGCTTAAGATAAGAGAGGTTCTGAAAATGTGTAATCATGTATTGTTTTAATTTCCAAGACAGAGTCCTATGGCAAAATGTTGCTCTAAAGTATGTGCAGGAGCTTTCTGTTGAAATATTGTATTATTCATAGGTGGAATAAACAAAAAGTAGGCCTGCCAGTACAGGGAGAAGGAGAGAGAGTAGAGACCTCGTATGGCTTGGGAGTTATCTTGAGTTGCTTGTTTCCACCTGGAAAATGTCACTGGCCCTCCTTTACAGGAGAAATGAAGTGCATGAGCCGCGTGCACGATGGTGTTTGTCAGTGCAGTAAGGGTGTCACTGCATTGAGTCTCAGACAGGCTGTGCTTAGGCTGATGGCTGCAGCCCAGGACAACATCCGTGTTTCCGTGGTGGCAATGCCCTGCTCCGAGCAGCAGAGGCTGCCTGCCTTGCCCCAGGCGGAAATGGCCTTATCTGCATGGACGAGGGGGTGAATTCCTAGCCATAACAGAACTAGTCCCGCTTGACTTCCGTGGGGTTGGGAATCTGCCCAGGCTTGGAGGGCGTGTTCTCTCGGAACGTGTGCCACTGTACGCTTTTGGTGCCTATGGACTAGCAAATGTTATTTTAGGCTCCTTATCGCTGAGGGGCACAAGTAACTTTGTTTATCTCTTTCCCTTTTATATGACTCCTTTGATCACATTAAAGCATATGTGAATGTTTATGTTTAGGTATGTGTTTTATTTATAAAAATATACATACATACTCTTGTATGTGTGTGCTCTTCATTCATGGGAAGTAAGAAATTGCTTTTAGCTTCCTTTTTGCTTCTATTCTGTGTCTAAAAAGCGAGAAAGGCGCCCGGAGATGGTAGGCTAACTTTTGTAACTGTGTTTCTTGTTTCCTGATACCCCTTGGATGTGTTTTCTTATATTGGATTATTCTTCCTTGCTTTCTGTAATCGTGAATCTAAGAAAGGAATCAGTGACATCTGCTCTGCTGCAGCTTAACTTTTCTTTTTATTGCAGGAATGTGTTTCTTATGTAAAGGATCAAAAAATAATGTTTAGCAAATTTAAAAGTGCAGGTGTGGGAGCTTTAATTCTAAATTGACTGACTTGTGGTTTTCCTGTTATACATCTCATGGACTGTCGTCCCTATGTGAGTGATTGTATTGTCCCTATGTGAGATTCTGACTTAACTTTATTTTGAAGGATGAAACTTACTCCAAAACAGAGCCTTTTGGTGTAAACGAAGATTAATTATTGTGTAGAGGTATTTGTATGTCTTAGCGGTGTACTGAGTACTCTCACTGATGCCAGGCCCTTCTGTATAGCTGCATGCTGCCGTACATAAAAGCATCCTAAGGGAGTAAAACATGTTCTGGATATTGATTAAATAGCCCTTCCACGGGCCTTGCCAGCTCTGCATATTTACAAGAAAATCCAATTACAGGCATAACATGGTGTGCGTGTGAGGTCTGTATTAGATTGTGCCTCTTGGTTACCAGTCACATTTGAGCTAAGCGTGGCCAGAAGAAAGAACCTGTAATGCTCTTTCTGAAGGTTAATGGCACAGAGGCTATGAAAGGTAATGGCAGGTGAAATGGGAGATTGGATTTCAAAAGTTGTGAAAGGAAAATTTGCCTCAACTTTCTCCTATTGCTGGTCTCCTGGTTGCTTTCTAAAAATCTTCCAGTATTACAACCTGTGATGTATAAAACTGTAGATAGTTGGTTCCTATTTTTTATTTGTTTATGGATGCTAAAAAGGATCACAAAATATGTCTGAGCTTCCTGCGTACTGCTGCAAAGTATGGTCATTAGGACACTAGGAAAGGTAGCTGGGGGTGTATGTTAGTTGCACGCATGTGGGGATTTAGCTGCACTTTCATTTAGCCTTTGAAACATGTCTTGGTGTAACTGCTCTGTGGTCGAGCTCATGCTTGCCAGCAGCAGACACATACACTAAGGAGACTTCATAATTTACACTGAGACCGGGAGACTCATTTGCAAACACAGTCTGCCCTTCTCCTGTGGGTCCTGTATTGTTGTAGTTTTTCAGGGTATAATTATTTATCTGTTAGTTGAATGTTAACATTGTACCATAAATGAACATTTTGGCCATTAAGTGAGGTGCTGTGGAAGTTCACGGCTGCATTAATTTTTGTGCAGGCATCTGAAATACTCATGAGATTATAGGGGAGGTCTTGTAAGCTAGCAGCGTTAGCAAAATCTCTAAGCTTTTTTGAAATTATTCAAGCTTACTCTCTCCTGGCCGGTCCTGAATGATTCCTGTGTCTCTTGCTTCTCTCCATAGTAATTGAAAACCACATGCAGCTTGAGGATTCAGAACAGGGCACTTAATGTTTCCATAAAGGTTTCCTTGCAGAGCAAATATTTACAGCCATGCTTTAGTCCTATTTATAATAGAAAAGTTGGCATGCGCCGTTAGCGAGCCTGTGCTATCTTGGGTGCAGCTCAAATTTTGGTCACGTGCTCCTGTCTGAGGGAAAAAGCTGAATTCTTGGAAGGTTCTGGCAGTTTATGATTTTCTTCCTGCAAGTGGAAGGTGGGGGCACCCCATGCACCCAAGTGGAGCGGTGGTGGAGGAGCCGCAGAGCTGGAAAACCTGCCAGCCTTGGGAGCCCTTCAAGAAGGAAATGTGGATTTGTTGGATCTTGTTGGTCTCAAGAGGTGTTTCACCATAGCTCAAATGGCGCCACAGCCACTTTAGATGTCCCTTTGGAAATGACTTGGAAACTGAGGACTTCAATCACTTCGTTGTATGTGAGTGCACACAAGCACCTTGGTGCGTCTTTTTGCATGTAAAACTAACAGTGCCTGGGACTGTGGCTTGTTCGCAGATGAGATCTGAGACGTCTTATAATTTCTGGAGCGCTGGGTTTCTGTTGCAAGATCTTTTGCAAGACTTTTATGTACATTTGCTCTACTTGATTTTTATTACCTGGGTTTTTATTCTCCCTCCAAGCCTGTATCCTACCTCTTTGGTGGTAGAGGAGATGGTGCTGGTTTTAAGAATTACAAGGAATGTATAGTGCACTCTCCCCCTTGATTTCTGTATGTAGTGCACAGTTGCATTTTCTTGCTCAGAAGGTATTTGAAATGCATGGAGCGCGTATAGGAAGACTTAATGGGGCGGGGGGGAGAATTGTAGTCAAGATGTTAGCGTAACGAACAAACGCACGCTGATGGAGGCAGCAGTTAAATGAGACTGATAGGAAAGATGAGATGAGCATTTCTATCCTCCCCGCCCCCTTCAAAAAGCAGCAACAGCAACAAACACTAATGCTATTTTTAATAGGTCGGCCAGAGCGTAACAGTGCAGGAAGTCTTTTGCAGCATATTAGGAAGAACTAAATCAATATGCTAGAAATAATGGTCATAGACCAGGAAGGCTTGCAGTAAGCTGAAAGATTTTTATTAGCTCTAAGAGATGGGTTAAAGCCAAATTCAGTATAACAGTACAGAAGTTGGATTTAATTATTTTTTTTCTTTGCTAGCTCAGTGTTACAGATCTGTATGGTTATTTCCATATTTTGTGGTAAGTAATCTAAAATACATTCCTTATCAGCAAGGGAATGCTAATAGTTCCTTCCAAAACTGAAGCAGTCATTGAAATGGTAGATAGAATGTCTGTATTATGATTGTGTAATATAGATGCTATTTAATTTTATTCGTATGTTTAAAAGTGCTAGACTTAAAGTAAGATCATCTCCTAGCAAGCACAACTGTGTATGATCGCAAAATTGGAAATTTCTGTTTGAGTTCAGTTTTAAAGGGCAAATGAAAAGCATGGCTTTTGTTGAGCTACTGTTTTGTTGGATGCTGTGAATTTTAGGTGTTTGAGGCACCTAGTTCGTGTCTTTCTGCTAGCAGAAAGTCACACAAGTGCCATGTAACGTGGACATCATGAAAAACGACGTCCTTATTACTGCTCCAAGAACGTGCAACTTTGCAACATGTTTGAAGGCTTTGCGTATGTTTTTTTTCTTCCACTCTTTTAAACCAGCAAGGATTATAAAGATTATAGTATCTTTTAAAGGGCAGCAGATTTCCGAAGGTAACTAGTTTCTTAGAAAAAATCCCTAGAACCCTACGTAGGCTAATAATGTGTGTACACACAGATTTGAACCTAGCTTGAATTTAAGTTTTCATTCATAAGGTCCCTGCAGTATCTTACTGTGCAGGGTTTTTCTGTAGACTTCAGGGCCAGGGATCCTTTAGGATGAGTAATTTGCTTTTAGGCTCTGAATAAGTAGAATTTACTTGTTTGGGATTTTTTTTTTCCCTGTTTTCCCTCTTGCGACGGGAAGGGGGGGATCAGGGACCAAGCGATTTCACTCCCTCTGTGGCCCAGAGAAGCATGAGATTTGGGCTGGCTTTTTGAGTAGGATCCACAATATATTGTGCAGGGTGCTGCAGCTTATTTGGTTTTGTTTGGGGTGCTTTTGTTTGCTTGTTTTGCATGTAATC
>JAVCKT010096998.1:0-12236 GCA_032273925.1 Rhynchotus rufescens | reverse complement strand
GCCTCTCTTCTAGCAAGCTACATCATAGGGATTTCTGAGCCAAAAAGGAGTCCCAGAATCACAGCTCCAATAGATCACTCTTCTGTGAAAGAGAAGTCATCCCTGAAACCACAGAACCACAGAATGGCTGAAGTTGGAAGGGACCTGCAAAGATCATCTAGTCCAACCCCCGGAACGCAAAGCAAAACTCTTCTGACACCAAATATTCTCCTTTAAAGAAACTCCTGAAATATGCTCAGGACAGCAGTATGCCTTAATATGTTTTCAGGAATTCCTAACAAAATTTCAGGAATTCAAAAATGCATCTTGAAGAGTTAGGATAATTTGCAGCTCATGCACTTTTGTTAACTTTGGGAAGTCATCTCTTTCTCAACAATAAATGAAAAAGAAGAGCAAACATCTGCTTTCAGCTAGTATTTTTCTGCTTCAGCAGCGAATAAATATCAAATGTAGTCAAAATCAGAAAACTAACTAGGTAACCTCTATCTCTGCAGCCGCTGTTCCTGTCAGGTAGCTGTAGTCTGAAAACTAACCCTAATACTACTGCATTCATTTTGGAAGGAAAAAAGTGCATCTTCCAGACCAGAAAAATGCATGGATAATTGCTTATTTCATTGAGAGTCATACAGTTAAAGCAAGCTGTATGTATTTTTTGATTTACATCTCAAAGATTACGCAACAAAACCTTACTTTTTTTTTCTTATCTATCAAAAGAATTTTAGAAACAGCTCTCGGAATTCATTTTGTCAATCTCAACAACATGGGAACACTGAGATATGTTCCCACAAACTAGTTCTCTCCATTATGCCTCTGAAAGAATCCTGAGATGTTTTTCAATTTTTAAAACTTGTTTTTGTACATTAGATGGAGAATCCCTTGCTCCATTTCGTTGCAGACAAATGCACACAGTAGAGAGTTGTACATTTTCAGTGACTAGATCTTCTTTTCAGTTTTTTTTCTTTTAATAATGAGAATAATCTAATCTTTGCAAAGTAATTATGACAAATTATTTTATTGTAAGTGTAATACCTAAAAACATATTGCGACAAAACAGGGAAAAAAAAAGGAAAGCAAGGCACACCAATTAGTGATACACCTTAGTATCTAACAATTGCCTTCGTGTTCAGATCTCAGAAAATAAAATTGCCTTATCCTTAGATTCTTTCACTGAAGAAGTTAAAAATGGTGTTTGCTTTTCAGAAATTCTGTATCAAAGACAAAGAAGCTCAATGAAAAGCTACATGTGGATTGCCTTTTCTAAGAAATATTCTGCGGTCATTAGTCATTTCTAGAATCTTTGGCTGAAAATTTCTTTTTTTTCTGTCTTCAAATTTTAGTTCTCAGCGCATCCAAAAAATGTAAATTTATAACGGCCACTACATTTGAATCACAGTAAAGATTTGTTAAAACAGAGGGAGAGACTGCAGAAACTTCCTGAATGATGATTCCATTTAGGCTTAAACTCAAAAATTGTTTTAATTGTGCATTTATTCATCTTTAAAGATGTTTTGACACATAAACATGGCACATTTATAAAATAGCACTTGAAATATCTTTTAAGCAAGTGCAACACCACAGTGTACCACCCATTTGAGAAGCGATACACGAGAAGTAAGGAAAGAGAGTCTGCATAAAGCAAGCTGTAAAAGCCAATGCTGTCCCGAAACGATCAGTCTGAGTAACACTGATTTTATAGCTAATAATTTCTAGACACGCACTGTAACACCCAGCAGCTGCAAGGAATGCTGGAAAATGCAGCACACAAGTTGTTTTCTGCACAGCGGAGGCTTCTGTTCCTTACCTCTGCCTCATCAGCTGCTACTCCGGGTCCCTCTCTCCTCCTCCCACACAGAGTTTCCTCTTTCATCCAGCATCAAACTACATCTGCAAGCATTTCTTTCCAAGCTTTTTCTCTCTCAAAAATCTGCTCCTCCTCGCGAGTTCGGAAGCATGCTCCAAGCTACACTGCAGGGGAACAACTCTCGTCTCTCTACTCTTCCTCCAGACTGGAGTGACTTTGCTCTGGGGCCTGGCTTTATCTCGAGGCCTGTGCCACTTTTCCGCTATACCACCGACTTAATTACATTTCAGAGTTAAGGAAGGAGTAAAGAAGGAAAACGTGACTTGATTTCTAAAGCCTGAGGTTGCCAACGCGACTAATAAATTAAGCCTTGTTTGTACACAGACTTAGTGTCACACTCGAGTGCAGATCTCCCTCGCCACTGCAGCTCCTTGGGCATAGGAGAAAACGTTACGGACAAAGCAGTGACTGGCTGACGTTCCTAGCCTTAAAATCATGGAATCATTATGGTTAGAAAGGACCTTTGAGATCATCGAGCCCAACCTCCAATGGTGCAAAGCCAAAAAGGGCAAGTCTGCATTAGCTAACTGGAAGAACACTGGTCGCTGGACGGGCTTAGCGGCACAGGCACTTCCACAAAAGATCTCATTACGAGAGCAAGATAAGATACACCCCCAAAACAAACCAAGATTTATGGAAGCAAGGCTTCCTCAAAAATCCCAAGTATTTGTGCAATTCCTTTGTCATGAATGGACCACCGCTATAATTCACCACTACAACTGTCAAATAACTGAGTGTAGTGATTTGCTAACCTGGAACACATGCCTCTTGTTGTAAAGACTGACTAAAACTCAGATTTAAAGCAGCTTTTACACAAAAGTTGAAGCCAAAACTACAGCGAGCTTTCAAATATCTGATTTAATCTAACAGCTGTTCTTTAATCAGCATTTCAGTAAATTACGTTATGTCAGCCAGATAATCATGGGCCAATTTCCATTTCCAAAGCACCTGGACCTTCAGGATTTCCTCAACGTGCCAGAAAACTCAGGCCATTTTTTAAAACGCACTGTCAAAAGATAAATACAACAGACTTCATAAGTCAATCTCCTCCTATCAACTCCTGACACAAGCCATATTTGGACTTCTTCTGCAGGGTCTGTCTGCTCCCCTTGAAACATATGGGTCATACACTACAGTCTGAAAATACTGGAAATGTCTTCCAAATCCATATATGTCTAATTAATTCCATCATAATTTTCCTGAATAAATTCAGCTTAATATGAATAAATCTAAATAAAAAGCTTTGTCTCATGAATGATTTTTTTTTCCTACAGAGTATCAACAATATTAAACTGTCAGAGAATTGTAAGAGTTGGAGAAATATTCAGCAGCCCTGGATGTGGCAAGAATAGTCCTTACTCTAAAGTTTACAGTTTGTCTTCTCTGAAGAGCTATAAATATAGCCTTGCATTTCCCCAAGCTTACACCATTTTATTCAGTTTCTCCCTTTAACTAAAAAATAATCTTATTGTGTTTGAGGTCTCGCTGTAATTTGCTTAAAAATAAAGAGATGAAATATGTAGTAATTAAACTGTTAGCTAACTGGCATGCTGATTTCTCCTTGTGGGCCTGTATCATCATTTCAGAGCAATGGGAACGCGATAGCACCTCCCGGCTCCCAGCTGATGCCAAGTCTGCTCTCGTTTTCTCGCTTACATAAATTAGCTACAGGCCCCACTGACGGTCCGGGCAGTATTTTTAGTTTGGAAATACTCCACTTTTGTCAGGTCTTTACCAGTGAGCTCATAGCCGATGAATCGATGCCAAATTGCCACGCATCTTCAGAGCGCTCGTCCCAAGCTACAGTCTTGCTATCTAAAATCACACATCTGCTCAAAAGCACTACCCTAAACTCAGGCTCTAGGTTTATCAGTCACAATTTCTGAGTGCTGAAACAAACCCCCAGACGAGGCCCTTTAATTACAGCCCCCACACCAAGTTATCACATGGGACTGCACAGGACAGAGCCAACATGAGCTTGGATTAGCGCCCCGGGGCGCTGGAGCTTTTAGGTTTACAGTGAGAACCTAAGTAAAAAAAGACTGGAACCAAGAAAACCCAGCCTAGTCTACCGGCTTGCAATCCCCTACATTATCTGAATGACCTATGCTCAAGAATACGTGTATTCAGCCCTGATATTGTCCTGTATTCAAGCAGCAAGAAATCAGAGAGAACATCAACTTTAAGTTCATGAATCGTTTAAATAGACACTGTATCAGCCATACCAAAACCAATATTTTCCACCCCACATAATACAGAAAGCATACAGGCTACTGAAGGAAATGATTGTGGGGCATCACACACGCAGACTTGAAGCAAGCCCTGGAACACGACAGAAAGGATTGGAAAGAGTTGCACTTGTGCAGCTGCCCGCATGCAATAATTCCATATGAGAGCTAACTCCACAATAAGATTAAACGCTGCTCACTACAAAAGGCATTAATTTTTAGTTCTCACAGCAGCACAAAGAACCTTTCTATGGATATAACTATGGCTTATATATACACAAGCCATATATATGGCTAATAATAAACATAGCATATATATATGTGTAAACACATATAGCTATAAACATTTTCTTTCATGCCTCAAAGCCCTTTGCATTCTCCAAACTGCCGTTCTGTAAATATTTTTATATTTACTAAATCAACACATTGCTTAAGAAGTTGTTTACAAATTGCGATGCGTTGCCTACAAACGTGACCTACTCCTACTCAGCATGCACAGCACACTTTTTACTATCATTTAAGAAAGGAAACACATTTAACTAGGAACACTGCAAAATGAAAGGAATGTTTGCCATATTTTCTTTTCTTTTTTCCCAATATATAAGTATTTGCTGACTGTGAATAACAGAAAAGCAACAGAGAGCTTTAGAAGGCAACCAGTATTGCTCCACATTTGGAGGCTGCTTCTCCCTCATCAAAATGCCTTAACTGAAAATGTTTTGCTGAATTTGGACACTACATACCCTTCATTCTGGTAGAACTTACGATGCAGTTTTAAAACTGAGGAAATACTACACAAGCCAGTTGTCACAAAAGTGCAAAGCTGTTTTAATGCAAATCTATGTACAATAAACTGTATAAAACGTTCTCCCTCCCCTCCGTATTTTTGGTTTAACTATATGTTCTCCAAATTCAGCGCAGACGAGACCTCTAGTGGCAAAACCCCTTCCCTTACCAAAGGAGTTGGATAAAAAGCCACAATTGCTTCCAGCTTTTCAGAGCAATAGGGATTTCTGCCAATTTTAATGTAACGCCAACACTAATATAGCTCAGTCGTGCAGAGACTAAGATCGATACTGGAGTCTCACACTGCTGGGCAGTCTCTTCCCCGGAGAATTCACCAACTACACCTGCAGTACACCAGCCTTTCTTCAATATTTTTTTCATAAACTGTTAAACAGATCCAGTGGGAAGACAGAAAAAAAATATTAATGAGTAAATAACTGAGAAATAATTTGGCTACTTGCAGGAGCCAGCAAGAATGAAGCTCAGTTGTCAGTAAGACCCCAAGTCTGAACTACAGAGCTAGCAACTAGGAAAACCAATTGCTACTCAACACTTAAACTGTGTCTTAAAAGTTATTTTAAAACCATTTACAGTTTTATAGTCATTTTTGTACTCTAAGATTGGTTAAAAAGATATTCTCTGGGCAGCACGATCAGGAAAACCTAGTTTCGTGTAGCTGTATCATGGCAAAACTCCCCATCTTCACTTACTTCATGGCCCTTGCGACACCCAGCATTGGCCTTTCAGTATCTCCCATGCCTTCTCTCTCCTGTCTCAACAGGACCACATAAATGCTTCTCAGTAGCACAGGCAAAACTTCAGTTTTAAAGATCAAATAAATTTGCAAGGTAAGATGTCAATTTGACGTCTCTCTCTGATCCAAGGAAGCTGCTTCTGCCTGATAAGATCATGAAAGGAGTTTCCCTGCAGCTTTCAAGAGGTTTCTAGGCCAGGGCTCCTCCTGGTCACAGCAGTGATTCGAGGCTTGAGAGGTCTCCGATGGGGAGGAGGGCGGGCAGAGGAAGAGGAAGGAGCGAGGCCAAAGCAGCAATGCAGGGATGGACGCTGTGCGACAGCAGCACGCTGCGCCCCGCGCCAGGCACCCATCGCCTCCTTCAGCCACGGGAAAGAATCCAGGGAGGCAGCAGATCTAGTTATTCTGTTCCTGTAAATTTTATTTTCCTGAAATTCAAAGTTTAAAAATTTACTGAGGAATTGACTTATAACTCCCTAAGTCTCAGTTCCTAGAAAACTAGGCAAATAAAGGTAAATAGTGCAATAGACAGATGAAGAAAAAGGTGCTTATTCTGCCTCCATCTACTGTGCTCCTGTAGGACAACAGCTCTCATATACAGAGCTTGTCTCCTCATGCTGGACCAGGCAAACAACCGTGAAATCACCAGGACAACTTTGTCATTTGCTATTATACGACACTCGCTGTCACCAACGTGGATGGTCAGAAGGCAACGGAGCAACAGACAAAAGTCTCCACTGTCCCTCTAGCAGTTCAGTTCATCTTTGCTATGAGCAAAGCTTCACAAACTAAATATGATGACAGCAAAGGCAAGTGCAAGGTGCAAAGGAATCTGAAGGGTCCTCCCCTTCCCTCTTCTTAATCCACCGCAGGCTGGGAGAAGCTCAAAGCCAGTCTCGCTCAGCGAGGCCGCAGGCCAGGCCTCGCTCCAGCTCCTGCACACCCTGCAGAGGAGCAAGGAGAGCTGCTTGGAGGAAGAAAACCTGAAACAAACCACAGCCAGCACTGCTCGCCCAGGGACAAGTGCTGGAGAGAAGAGGCTGGCCTAAAAATCACCTGAAAGCTCTTCCTCCGTCCTCCAGAAACGTCTGAAACAACACTAACAGATGCAGGGTTATTAAATTACAGAGTTGTCTCATTCAAATGCCAATGTGAAACAAAGTTTTCCAGATTAGAAAGAACACTCTGAAATCAGGATTCTGTTTCAGGTGATGTGCACTGGTTTTAGTTATTAATTGTACACACTGATTTAACCTGCATGCAGGCTTATATGTTAATATAACCTGCATATACAGCTAAGACAATTAGGGTATAAACATCTGGTTTACTTATTATTAAAAAGCCTGCTATCAATGACCAATCTAAGAATAGAAAATGAAAAGCAGATGTAATGGAAACAAAACACACCAAGAAAAGCAAGTGCGGCCTTCCTCCACACGCAAGCAGGTAACTGAAGTTATTGCACAAAAAGGTTAAATCTACGGAGGTAAATCCCAAATATTTTTGAACTGATAGTACTTTCTGTTCTCAAACCCTGGGTGAAATTTTGGAGGTGAACTCTTCAGAAAGCACTTGAAAAGACAAGAACACGTCGTCTCCAAGATCTCACGTGGTTTGCAAGTGAACTGCACTGAGTAACCAGCCGGGCAGAAATAAACCTTTTAGGAGCAAAAAGAATACTACACATGGTATATATTTAGTGTCTGAATTTAGTGTCCTCCAAAAGAAAAGTTATTCCAGCCAAAAGACATTTTTTACTGGTCCAGCCGCATCTGCATCATTTCTTGTTTCTGAAAAGAGGTTCTGAAATAACTTCATTGATAGTGTTCCCTCTTAGTTGAAAAAGCAATGGGCAGAGCTTTCAAGTACAGGCAAAGATTTCTAACAACAAAGCAACAGTCAGATTAATGAAAAAAAAAAAAAAAAAAGAGAGACAGTGAAACATTATCAACGATCAATAGGATCCTTTCAGAGCTTTCTTGGTGTCCTTCTCTTCAAGGATTTTTCTCAGCTCTGAGGTTATTCCTAAGCTACTGGCAGAAAACAAAATTTCTCTTCTGGAATAAATACTTCCAAAGAGTTCCAGCTTTTTGTCCTATTAGCTAAAAGACAGGGATGAATCTTGCACTTTAGGAATGACAGAAGTGGACATAGGACATAAACTAGTGTCCTATTTTGTATGCTATACTTTTTTGCTTCATTTCGAATTACAAAAGAACTGGATTAAGATCAGTCTTTAAAAATTAGCATAACTATCCAGGACTTCAGCTCTGGAAATTTTAAGTGCTTGGTAGTTTTGCAGTTAAAAAAGAAAAAAACTGAAATCTCAAGTTCTACAAGAGACATTGATTCATAGGGGAATATTTCAGAAACAATTTTCTCAAAACGTACCCTGAAATCTGCATTCATTAGAGTGTTAGCTGCGAGTTCAAATTTCCCATCCTCAAAGAGAGATTTATCTAAGGATAAAGTAACTCCATACTCTCCCTGCTGACATAACAGAGTTGGAATTTAGCAAGAGGCGAGAGCATCAGAGCGCCCCAAGCACGGCTCGAGGTGGGAGCTGCGGCACGAAGCGAGTAGGCAGCGCTGCCCTTCTGAGCACGCTAGTCTGCAGCTCAAATATTCTGCCTTAAAGTCTGATTTTTAAGAAGTATTTTTAACTATACTTTTAAAAATATTCCTTCTTCCTCCAGTAAGTAAAGGCTAAAGCCTCCAGGATCAAACCTGTGCCAGTATGTTTATATTGACTGTTTATTACCCTGGAAGAACAGCGTGGTTAGAAGCTGGTTACTAGCTGAGCCCCAGCAAGAAGGCTGCGATTGCATTTCATCATTTGGCTGCCATCCAGTTTGGAGATGCTGAAAAAGTGACTCAGGATCACACTTCCTACCAAAGGAAAAAAATACATAAAATCCAGCACACCACCATTCCGACAAATCTCCCTTATTCTTCAAGGAGCAAATTCTTGTTCTGAGTTTCTGTGAAACCTACAAAATGTTATGCTGAAACGTCCAGCAATAAAATACAATCCCAGCCTTTATGTCTGAAAAGTTATCCTCCAAGATGGCAATGGGAAAGAATAAATATTTCAGAGTGTTTAAAGGCAAAGCTGCAGAAAAATCAGATCTGTATGCTTGAAGCTGCCACTGAACATATGGGTGCCAGACAACAGGCATCTAGGGATCACCAGTTGTTTCAACACTTTGATTTCGCCCAGCAACACAGTGAGAGGGAATTTTCTTTCTACTGCAACGTGCACATCTACAATTTGCTAAACTACTTTACACCAGATCAAGGAAAGGTGGAATGAGGGGCTCAAGGGAAGAAAGTGCCGTGTTTCAGTATCAGTACTTGTCTCTAAAATGATATTTAAAACCAAGTTAAACCTGCACATGTAACACGTAGATTTAACTGAACTTTTATCCAGCAAGCAACCTGCCTTTCGTCTATATTGCTGTCGGTTTAAACACTGTCTGCATGGTTGCAGTAGCACCGTATCAATGTAATATGAATTTTCCACAATTAACAGAGTTTCCAAGTTTTCAGTTTTTATCCATATGTGCACATCTGAAGTAAGTCATACATAGGAGTCTTAGTGTAAGTTTTCTGACAAAGAGTTGCCTCAACTCCTATTATTTTCCAGGGCCAATACTTTATACTCCAGTCTCCAGAAGGCAAAACAGGAATAAAATCTATGTGCACCGTGTCACAGCAATCCCTCAGCACCAAGAGCAGGCAGCTTTAGCCGAGGATTAGACTAGCCTAACGCCACACAGTGAGGTCTAGACCTCTGAACAGATGGATATTATCATGCAATATTCAATTACTAGAACTTCTATTTCAACTTCAAGCCAAAACATTGCCAAAATCTCAATTCTAGATTGGTAGAGCCTGTGGACATATTAAGAAAAGACACAAAAAAGAAAAAAATAAATGAAAACCCTGAGATATGGGAATCAATTGAAGATATGAGATCATCTATTTGAAAGATTGCAAGGCACAAAAACTGCATAAACTGTATTTTCCAATTTGACATCTCTGCCACTTAGCTTTCTTTTGGCAAGTAACCTAAAAGTGTTTCCCCAACACTCGTAACAACATGATCTAATTTCCACTGTTCAGAACCAGACATTCAATTGCTAAGAGTAAATGAGATTCACTGCTTACTTAGGACAGCCTCCAACTCGTCCAAACTCCAACTTGGACACAGAACAGTTGGAAATCTCAGCCTCTGTTCTGGAACAATATCAGCTGTGTAAGTCTAGTCTGGATAAACCACATAATGTTAAGTAATGTAGTAAATATACTACTTTTTTTTAAAAAGCTTGACCATTCCATTCCTAATGTGATTTTCCCGAGTGATAAAATTTAACTGCAGAATTTTCAATGACAGTTACTATTGTCAAGGTTTAAATATTTCTTCCCAAATCATTCACATTCCACCCTAAACCATTTTTTTCCATATGCGAGAAGCTGAAAGTGCATCACAAAGGTTGTAACTTCTCATATGAAATAAACTCTGCTTTTCCTAGTTTTTTTCCCCTTCCTCAAAAGAAAACATACTCCTTTCAAATTTGATTATGTCTAAAATAATTGTACCTTTGCCAAGTTCTCCATACATCAAACTGCAACCCCAAGTTCTCAATGCACATAAACTTTAGAAAAATCAGAGAATATATAGGAGATCCTGACATTTAGACAATGTTCAACCCCCTTCTTCTCCCAAATTAGTATTTTAAAGAAGTTGTGGAATTCAGTACCCCAAATTCTGAAGTTATACTGATTTTCAGAAAGCTAATGCAAGTTCTGCTTCTGACAAATCTGTGATTTTCCAGTCACCATATGATCTAGAAACTAAAACTTAAGAATATTAATTCTCCCTCCTCAAAATCCAAAACCACCCAAAAGCTGCAAAATTTACACTAAAAATCCACCTTTTAAGACACAGAGAGTGGACAGGAGGAACTGAAAGTCTTAGTCCACAATCAAATTTATAGCAACCAGAATAGTAGATCTGATGGGCCGATAACGAGAAACACGTACTGCTCAGGAATTCCAAGCAGAAGGAAAAACAAGAGAAGCTATTTGCTTGTATAATAAAGTTGAATAAGGTCTACACAGCTTTAATGTTGAATATATTCAATAAAATTGAGTTGAAGAAGCTGGAACAGAGGCTCTGCAGGTATCTCTGCCAACGCCAGCTATGCTTTGATTCTTTCAGGTCCACAATGTAACAGGAAATAGGTCTGATTTAATAACTGAAGAGGAAAAAGGCTCGGAAAGAGCAACCAAGCAACACAGAAGAGGGTACAAATCTCCCGGGAACTGAACTGCACAGGTCATAAGGATGAAACCAAATAAAGCAGAACTTCCGAGTCTGCAGAGTGTCAGTAAAAAAATGTCGAAAAGTTTCTGGAATTCTCTTAGCAGAGCAGAAAACAGACAGCAAAAATAATCACTGTTCCTCACAGCATAAAGGAAAAGGAAGTGGCAGTTTCCAGAAGGAAGCAGACGGATGGGGGGAGGTTATGGCCAGTCTGCTTTCCAAACGCACCGGTACAGGTGCAACCTCCCGCTTGGCAAGTCCCTGAACTGCCAACTCCCAGAAACCTGGAGAAGGACATTTGTCATGCCTCCATTTTTCCCCTAAATATCTAGCTTTGAGATAACTTGAGAGTCAACTGCCCCAGTGTGGTATTTCTTATTCTCCAGAAGCTTAAAAGAAAAAAAAATGTCAATGGAAGGCACATTACTTGGGCTCTTTCTCAGAGAAGGAATATAGTACCCAACACAGTCCAATGACGCATTCCAGACAAGTTTTTGACACAAATGGTGACCAAAAAGAATACTTTAAGAGGACAAAACTTGTAAGATATTGTTTTTCCATCTCCATTTCCAGGACTACTGATTCCAACTGATCTTAAAGTCATTTAAGTATATCCCAAATTACTTAACATCAGATACGTTTCTAGAGAACAAAAAAATACAATGAAATGTGAGGAAAAAAACTTAAGATGCATACAGAAAAACAGTAATGTGTTGGGAAGCTTAACATCTTCCTCACATTTCAGTGTCCCTCTCCATTATAACTATTGTTTTTACTTACAAGTTACAGCTTCCTTTCACACACTATTCTGGAAGCACTTGCTGGCTAATACATAAATCATATTGAATGAAGGACTGCATAAACCAACACAGAAAAACTATAGTCTTAAAGTCTTATCGTTTTCTCACAGTTTTAAAATTATTTTGGGGTCTAATTTTCAACTATACAAAATGTATTTGACAGATATATTTAATTGCCTGCAACCTGTAACATGCCACTAGATGGCAAGTTTGGATAGAAATTAGCTAACTTTTTTTTTTTTTTTTTTATTCATAGTATGAGAGTATGATACAGTTTGCAAACTGCAAGAGTGTAGGAAAGATAAGTAGGCATAAACTCATAAACTCCAAGTACATCTTTAACACCAAAGAGTCTGAATGAGTTTTACTTTTGTTTGTTCACCTGCCACCCAAATAGACAACTTCTTAGTTTATGCCTCTCAAACAGGAAAAAACAAAACAAAAAAAAACTAATTTATTTTAAATGTTGTCATAGATG
>JAVCKT010096997.1:0-12238 GCA_032273925.1 Rhynchotus rufescens | reverse complement strand
GCCCCCGTGCCCGCCCGCGGCCGCGGCGGCGGCTTCTGCGCAGCGCTCCGTTCGGTGTGGAGGCGGCGGCCCTGCAGGGTGCCGCTTGTGTATTTTACACACTCACACACACATATATATCTGTACACGTCCTGTAAATGCGCGTTTTTCCCGGGTTCTTGGCGCGGGGTCTCTGTGTTGGCGTTCTGCGCGCGCCAAAGGGGAAGGAGCCCGACAGAGACCCGCTGCAGTAGCCCTGGGGCTGGGGGAGCGCGTGGGGTTGTTAGGGCAGCGCGTTTGGGCTCCCTGGCACCGTCTGTGTCCGTGACCTGAAGGGAAGGGCCCGCGCGCAGTCGGTAACGTGCCACGGCTGCGGCACGGGACGGGGCACGGCGGCTGGGCTCCAGCAACGCGCGTGCCGCGCGGCCTTGCACCTCGGCCCGGGGAACGCAGCGTCGCGGGGACAGGCCCGGGGCCGAGGAGCGCGGGGCTGGCGGGGAGCCGTGGGCAGGCGCCCTGGCGCCGTGCTTAGGGCCCCGGCCGCGCCGTGCGGGGCTGGACGGGCTGCTTTTACCCCTGCCCGCGCTCGGGGCACGGTGCCACGCGCTGTGCCCCGGGCCGGCGCGCACGGCCGGGAGGGCCCGCGGGGACCGCAGAGCTGCGCTTGGAGGGGTTAGAGCTGAGACTAGAGCTGAGCCGCCGCCTTTGCCCCCCAGCTCTGCGGCGGGAGGCGGGTGGCGGCGCTCGGCCCGCACGGCTGGGTTAGCGGGAGCTCGCGCGCTCTGCGCTTCTGCCGCGGTTCACGCAAGGCATTCGGTCTAGTAATGCGGAAATGTATGGGGAAATGTTTTGGGGAAAATGTATGTGCTGTGTGCGTATGTGTGTGTGCACACTGCGCTTGTGTGTATAGATGTATATTTATATATATATATATATATATATATGTATAGGCACATAGCAATGCCAAGCGTTGTGCCCGGGCTGGGAGCCGGGGATCCCATGGTCAAATGTCTTCAGGGTATCCGTTCGCCAAAGACCACCTAAGAAAATGAGATGGGGTAAAAATTGTGGAAAAATACTATTAATTCAAAATGCCTTCTTGTAGTTACTGTTTTCTTGGAAGATGTGTTTTCCCTCTGCTCTGCTGCAAGAACACAGCGCTTGGCTGCACTAGCAGTAAAAGTTGTTATCTCTTTTTCCCAAGATCCTGGGCAAGAGCCTTGCTCAGCCCTGCCGTTGTTGCCGAGGTCCTTGTGACCCTTCCGTGCCGCTGGGGCTCCACAGCCAAGTGTCCAGCTCGTCCTCGGCACTCGCGGGGGAGAGGGGAAGAGGAGGCTCCCGAGGTGCAGGGGAACCCCGGGACCAGCCCTTGCCCTGTGTGGAGGCTTTGCTGGGGGGATGCGGTGCCGGCTCTTCTTGCTGTCCCGCCGGCCGGGCCGCTCGCTGCCTTGCTCCTTTGCTCCTCTTCCTCGGGCCCGGGGCTTTTTGAAGCTGCCCTTGCCCCAGCTCTGCTAGGAGCAGCTGGATGGAGGAGGAGGATGATGATGGGGGTGATTTCCCCTCCTGGCAGCTGCCTCCTGCTGAGCTTTGCTTGTGTCGAGGCTGCTACCGGGCCAGGATGGCACCAGTCTGTGAGGATTCCCCGTTAGCTTCTCCCCCTGCTTTAAGAGGGAGCCCTTTGCCCTTTCCTAAGCCCAGCGCCTCCTCAGCTGGGAAGCGAAGAACAGAGCCCCAATACAAGGGAGATCTTTCTGGACGTGTGGCTGTATTGGGAAAGTGTATCTAGCTGCCCTGAGAAGTACTGAGCATTGTCGTGCAAGAAAATAAGGAAGCATAAGGTAACCTGGAATTATTTTGACCCGGGGGAAAGCTGCGTGGGAGAGGATGACTGCTGTTGTGTGCTTGCACATTGTGCCCGGTGTTCCAGGGTGTGAATGTGCCCCAAGCAATTAATAACTGCAAAGCAATTATGAAATCTCATACCCGTCTCCTCCATCCTTGCTTGCCCACCTTCCAATGCAGGTTCATTCGACAACTGTTTTCCCTGGCTTTTGATGCCATCTCTTGCAAGGCTTCTGTTTCTGTCTGCAGGAAAACATCAACATCTGTAGAAGCAGATTGGAGCTCTTCCTAGATAATGATGGTTGGAGAAGAGAGCTGTTAAAAACATTGCTTTGCTTTTAGTAAATTAGCCTAACAAATTAATCCATGCTCGTAATCCCTGGCTCCTTGTTCAGGAGGATGCCCGGGCTGTTGGGAGGGCAGCAGGAGTGCTACCGCGCTGCTCAGCTGTGCCGGCTCCAGGATGATTCCCTTCTGGTGCTTCCCAGGGATCCCACGGCAGACCGGGAGGACGGGATTCCCTTCGGAGGGATCGGGTGATGAGCTATAAACAGTGACCGCCGCTCACAGAGCTCAGGGCTCCCCTCGAGCGCGGCGCTCGCGTTCGGCCTCGCTCCCCGCGCTGCTGCTGGACAAGGAGCACAGCCCGTCCGGCGCCACGGGGCGCAGAGCCCAGTGCCCTCCGAAACAAGGGTGCTTTCCATCCGTGATGGCCTGGTGGTTGTTGATCCTCGCCCCGAGGAGGCGCGGGGTCTTTTGCCCATGCAGGAAAAGGAGCTCTGCACACTGGGGCCATCTGTTCCCAATGGAAACCAAAAGGCAATTGTGGTTGAATGTCTCCTGAGATGAGCATCTCCTCCCACCAGAAAGTCTGTACCATGCAGGAGAAGTCCCTCTTTCAACCTGGAAAAGGAGTTATTGGAGTCTCCTGTGGAGCCGCATCGCTCCTCTTCCCCATCTCTTACCTGAACTGGTTTCCCTCCGGTTTGGTTTTATCCCTGGCTTGGTCAGTGCTGTTGCTGCCGTGAGAGATGGACACACAGGGCGGTTCGGGCTCCGTCAGGATTCCCGTGCGAACCTGCTTACGAGTTACTCCCAACGCAGCACCCTAAGCGGCTCCTCGCTTGTTGTGCTCGTGCTCCGTGTTCCTTTAACCCCTGTTTTTGGCGGGGAGCCTCTGTGCCTGCTCTTGGCTCCACTCCGGAGCCGGGGGAGCACCTGCCCTTCCCGAGGCAGCGGCGCTTCCCGGCCGCGTGGTCCCGGGGCGGCCGGCGGCTCCGCGGGGGCTTCACTCTTCAGACCTGCGTGACGGGTGTGCTGGGTGTCTGCAATGGGCCTCTTGCCTTTCCCCAGGGAGATAACGGCGTTAGTGGCACCCAGCAAAGACCAGACAGATGGGGCCTGTCCCTGCCGGTGGCAAAGACTTGCTTGCTCTTTGTTTCAACTGCTGCGCTCTCATTTCAGGGCATCTCTCAACTTTCTTGCTGAACAGCAAGAATCCAGCTCAGGGCACGTCTCTGGAGAGGCGAGTGACGTGTCTGGATGTTCTGTTTCAACACATATTAAGTTACTGGCATGAGAGGCTTCCTTTTTGTCTGTATTTCTAGGTGTCTGATTCCTTTCAGCCTGTAGTGAAGCTAAAGCCAGTCCCTTTGGCTGAACGGATCCTCCTTCCCTCGTGGCTGGGATCCCTTATCTTTAGGTGGAGTGTTTGCTCAACATGTTTGATACAGCTGATCTCATGCTCTGCAAACGCCACGAAGGTCGCAGTGCGGGACACGCACGACAGCAGTTTGCCTTTGCCACTGTTTGCTTTTCTGTGGAATAACAATAAAAAAGTTGCGTTCTCTCCTTTAAAGGTGCAGATTTGGTTGCTGTCAGGCTTGGCTCAGCCTCTTGGAAAGGCTGGTGGCAAGGGAGGGATTCGCCGTGGGAAGCGGTTAGCTGGGAAGGAGCTTGGTGGGGCTGTCCTGCCAGCAAACACGGGCCCAACGCCGGGCTCCGCTTTGGGGCTCGGCCAGAGGCCGCGCGGGTGGGTTTTGCAGGGGCAGATTGTTGTTTAACTGCTCGGGGCTCCACCCCTTTGGAGGAGCTGGTCCTGGCCGCAGAGGCGCAGGTGGGAGCCGTGCACAACTTATCTGCCTGGGGGCAAAGTCTCGCAGCTGAACTTGAGCCTGCGCTCGCAGCAACCCGAGCTCCCGAGCTTACTTAGCTGCCTGCTATTGCACGGCTCCAAAAACGCTCGCCGGAAAGTTGTTACTGCTGCTTTTCAGCCTGCCCAGTTCTCGGTTGCAAAATGAAACTGTGGAATTGTCCATTGCAGAAGAACTTGCTTAGATACCGCACTTGCTTGTGAGTGGCAGCTTCATGGTAAGGGTCCTCAAGGCATTTCTGCACTTTACAATCGATTTCAATTGCTTAGACCTTTGCCAGTCTTTCTCTGGAGTTTTCCCTTGAGGATGAGGACTGGCCTCAGCGAGGGATGTGGTCTGTGTTGTTTCTTGGGACAGCTCAGGCATTTCTGTTGTTCTGTTTTGTTCTGGAAGCGTGTGAAAGTCGCCAGCTTTTCAGGCCTGGCGGGGCCTCGCGGCCACCCTGCGCCAGGCTCCGCAGCTGCCCCTGCTTAAGCTGCACTGCCTGGGTGCCGAATCATTGTCTTGCTCTTAAATGATCTGCAGGAGAGCCCTGTGTGGCTGGAGCGTGGCTGGCACCACCATGGCGTGGGAGAACCTTGAATGTGGAGCAGGGAGGTAGGGAAGCCGCTGTCTCACGTGGTGCCTCGTTTAGGAGGTACCTGCAGCCAGTTTTGGGAACCACCCCCCGGCTGTCACCCTGTGCTCTGAGTGTCCCTGCTGCAGCAGGGCGCTGGACTGGATGATCCCTAGAGGTCCCTTCCAGCCTCAGCCATCCTGTGACTCTGTGAACTCGCCTCCCTAAGTGTCTCCGCTGCAGGGACAGCCTGTGGAGGGAGCGGGAGCTGGATGAACATCTGTCCCCGCGTGGCACAGGCTGCTCTAAACCTGCCCCTTGTAGCCAGCTGACAGGGACCGGGCGTCGCGGAAGGGAGAACTGGTGGCCGCTGCTCCGTGCGCAGCCCAGGCAGCCGGGGCTTGGCCAAGGAGCCGTGAGCAAGCCCAGCGAGGAAGCGGCCGTAGGGAGAGGGAGCCCGGGCAAAGGAGTCTCGTCATGATGGCAGCACCAAACCCGCCGGGGCTCCTGCGCTGCCTCCCGTCATGTTGTCAGTGGGGCCCTGGGGGGAATGGGCACGACAGGCATCGTGCTGAGGCCGTCCAGGCGAGGAGGCAGCGTCCAGACCAGGTACTGCCTGTTTCATCGTGCACCAGTTGTGGCCCTCGCTGACTGCGCAGCGTCCCGACCGAGTGCGGGTGAGTTGGTGCCGATGCCAGCCCAGCTGCTGCGAGGCTTCGCTTGGCTCTGTGCTCATGTGACACAGGGGCCCTCTGGAAGAACTTTCCTATCAAATATCAGAGGTTCCTCATCTCTGGGCTGACCTGGTGCTGAGGGTCCCTGACACCCTTTTCTCTCTGCTGCTCCGGCTTCTGCCCTGCTGCTCCTTTATGGCCTCATCACCATTGAGTTGTCACTCAGGACGTGAAAGGGATGTTGAGATCTGAATGTGTGTTATTGATGCGGTCTATGGCACAAGAAAGTCCCTTATTTTCCAAGGAGAAGTGCTTGTTTAAGCTGTGAAGTCCCTGTTTCCTGGGGGTTTTGGAGCTTCAATGCACCATTGTAGTGACAATTGCAATTGAAGAGGGAATTCCACAAGGGAACACGATTATTACAGGACCTGCAACAAAACCTACGGCAAGGGGCTGTGCATGGAAACTTGGGCGCGTTGGAGGCTGTGAGGGAGGTCGCTGGGAGGAGGCTGCGGAGGTTGATGCCGGGACGGCCTCGCTTGGCAGCAGCGCCGCGCGGCCGGGCTCCCTTCGCGCTGCGCTTGGTAGGAGCCTTGGCTGCGGGGAGGTGAGGCTGGCTCGGAGTTTCGACTTGGGAAAAGGGATCTCTGCCTTAAAGGTGGAGCGTGCCCTGCCTCAGGTTGCCACCTGGCGCGGGGGCACTGGGGTGCTGGCCCTGGCAGGCGCTGGTGGTGGCCGGCGGGTGGGCAGGGCGAGGAGCGCTGCTGGCTGCGCAGAGCGGGCGGGCGCTGGGTTTGGGGCGGGCAGCGGCCCTGCCGCGGAGCCGCGCGGGGCACGCGGCGCTGCCGCGGGGAGAGGGGCCTGCTGCAGAGCTGGGCGCGCTCGGGAGCCCCCGCAGCGCCGAGAACAGCCACGGGGAGGGAGCGGAGCGAGCGGCGCCTTCCCGCGGCACCGCGGGTGGTCCTCGTTCCTGCTGCCCGATCCCGGCGCTTCCGAGCACAGGAATGGCGCTGGCGGTGGGAAGCCGCAGAGGAGCCTGTGCCAACTGCCCCCTCCCTCTGTCCTTTGCTCCTCCGCGGGCAGCCACGGGGTAATTTCCAACCTCCTCTGCTCTTTGCTCTTTCCCCTCTCTCTGGGTTTTGAAGCTGATCTGTTCGTGCTGCTACATCCCTTCTGTCTTGCTGCGGGGCAGACGAGTGCCTTCCCATTCCCTGCTCCCCCAGGAGCGAAGGGAGAGCCGAGCACCTCTGCCTGCTGGAGAAGCCAGTCCTGGCCGGAGGCACCTTGTGCAGGGGGAAGGTGGCGGGAGGTTGTTTTAATGGGATAAAAGCCGTGCTCAGCACGGGGCTCTGCGCAGACCTACCCGCCTCGGCGGCGAGCGGCCTGCAAGGCCTTCACTGCTAAAGTGAAGTGAAAGAGGAAGCAAAAAGGTTTCCATCCTTTAAACTGGACGAGCAGCTTTGTTTTTGTATAACCCACACATAGTGAAATGCAAAACCTCCTCAACCTCTCTCCGTTTTGTCTTCCCCTGCGCCTTTCCTTCTCTCTCGAGAGCTATTTTCACTGGAGGGCTTTGCGGAAGCGAGACCCGAGTGGTGCAATCTGTGGCCCTGCCTTGATGCAAGCGAGAGAGGAAGTGACCTCAGCCTGGCAGAAGAGGTTCGGCAGCTCTCGGCCTCCAAGAAAGAGGAAGCCTGGTGGTGTTTCGTGGTGAGGAAGCAGCCAGGAGCGAAGCTGGGCCGGGCACTGCCCTCCGGCGCGGGTCCCACTCGCACCGCGCCGTGGGCGGCTGCATCGTGTCCCTTCCAGCCCCTGGGCAGAGCAAGGGCTGGCACTGGAGCAGAGGCTGGCACTGGAGCAGGGCCGCGGGGAGTGAGCCGCCTCTTGGGGCTCTGGGAATGGGGCTTTGGCTGTCGAGAAGCGCCCTGGACCGCTCCCCTCCGCCTGGTTTCACTGCTGCCAGTGTCCGAGCGCCGGCATCCAGCGCTGCGTCCTTGCCCTGCAGCGCTGCATCCCCTGCCCCTTGTTCCTGCGGCCTGCCCCGGTGAACGGGCAGTGCGGGGGAAGTCGGGCTGAAACTGGGGATAGACCCGACTCGCTGTGGGCAGGCAGGGAGTTCCCTGTGGTCACAGCAGTGACACAGCCTGGAGAAAAGTGACTGCCTCTTATTCGGGCAAAAAAAGGTGTAAATCCTGTTGCTGCCTTGAGATCTTTTTCTCTGTGTTTTGCTGTAGTAAGCCCGATGTGCTCTATTTTCTGTGCTAAAGCCCTTAAGAGGCAGGAATTTGCACCTTACCGAGTTGCAGCGGACTCAGTTGTTTAAGGGGATAGGTCTGAGTGTGTGTTGGTGGCTGCAGTTTGGGGGTTGCAGCGAGCGCTTCGGTTGCGCCTCGGGTCGAGCCTGTGGCCCCTTCCCACTGTGGCCCCTGGAAGCTGCTGGTGGCAGGGGGACACAAGGCGGGAGTGCAGCTCTTCCCGGTAGATAAGCTGGGGACTATCTATATATATCAATTGCTTTCCCTTGCCTGTTATTGACTGGCCAGGGATTCCCCATTCCAAGAGCCGGCTCATCCTCCAGGAGGGCAGCGTGGACAGCACTATTTTTAGAAATGATTAAACTCGTCTTAGAGAGCAGAGATGATACCAGCAATTAAGCTCATCTGTGTTTGCTTCCCTTGCCGGCGTCACTTGAGGTGAGTTTATTAATGAAAGTGGGTTACTGTGCAAGATAACTCCGTGACGTGGTTTTCCACTGCTGAAGTGCCAGACTTTTTGGAAGGCTCCAGATGCCTCAAAATGAAAGCCCGGGGGTCTAACGCAGTCTTAACTCCAGAGGTGGAGGGCGAGGACGGAGGCCGAGGCTGGGTGCTGCTTGGCGCCGCGGGGGAGCAGGGGCTCTCGAGCACAGGAGCACCCCGGGAGCTGGAGGCTTCCCCGTTCACCGCTCGCGTGCGTGGGGAGGAGCAGCGGGACGGGGAGAGCTGAGCCCAGCGGCTGCTGCTGCACAGGGCTGCGGCTCCGGGCAGTGGAGATGGGCTGGGCTGCCAGACCCCTGCTCCCGGCTCCCTTCTCCAGCTGCTGGACTTTGCTCCGGCATTCTGGCTTCCAGCGCAGGGCTCTCCCTTTCCTTGTCCGTACGCGTGGTGAGAACCGTGCCAGGGAAATGAGGCTTGCTTGGGATGACTGCTTTGTTGGGGGAATCAAGAGCAGAAATCTGCACGTTCTGTCGTCCTTTCTGACCTCTTCTCTGTTCATTAGGAGCTCTTGCATGTAGGTGTTTGTGCAGCCAGCTAAAAAATCTTCATTTTCTTCCCACAAAAGAAATTGCCCTTGGAGAAGAAAGACTAGAAATTCTCCGAGACATTCTGAATGCTAATGATACTGCACAGGTTTTTGCCCTGGAGTCTGCTTTTAATCAGCAGCGTGTGCAGAATAAGCCTGAGGAGCAGCAGCTAGAGGCAGGAGCGCGGCCGCCGCGGCGCTGCGAGCACCTGCAGACTGCATCAGTGTTCCCTTCAGCCACCGCTTCTACGGGCAGCCTACAACAGAGGGATTCACACGCCAAAGGGCATGTGGGAATATATTGTAGCGCTAGTTTAGGTGGCCTGCAGAGGCCCGAGGGACACACAAGCTGTTCCCAAGGGATGTGGTTCTCCCGTTGGTTCTGGCCGTTGTGTCCTGGCTCCAGGCGACGTCTCGGATGCCCTCAGGCTGCTGCGGGGCTGCCAGGTGGGCTCATGTGCCTGCGGTGCTCCCCTGTGCAGCAGGAGAATAGAGGTTTTGTTTGCAATGGCAAGAGCGTTCGTCTTCAGTCGTAATACTGCTGTTCGGTTAAGATTCTTCTTAAAAATACCCAGCTGGTCGCTATGAGCAGGTTGCACTTCAGGTACTCCAGAAATCCGGAGACTGAGAAAGCTGTGGGCAGCAGTGGGCGAGGAGGGAGTTCCACATCTCAGCTCTTTTCTCTAGATTTCTGAGCATTCTGGTGCTTTGGGGTCACATATTTCAGGCTTTTTTTTCTTTTTTCTTTTTTCTTTCCCTCTCTCCTCCTGCAATCACAAAGACTCTTTCAAAGGGAACTGCAGTGGTCAGGGGCTCCACATAAGGATGGAAATCAAAACGCTGGCGGTTCTGGAGTGCGAGGAGAGGCGAGTGCTGGCGCAGGGACCTGTTAAAGGGTGTTTTTGCCCCCCGGAGCCTGGGGATGGGCCCTGGGCAGCGCAGGCGCCGCGTCCTGGAAGCCGCTGCTGCTTCCTGCCCGGCACTGGGCTCCAACCGAGCCGCGGAGCCGCGCGGAGAGGCCCTGCGGGCTGAGGGGCACGAGCCGCTCCCTCCCCGCGGGATGGGATGGACTGCGCGTTTCCCTGCGCGTTTCCAGTGGCTTTTGGTACCGCCCCAGGGCCGCAGCTCGGCTGGGTCCCTCCTCTTCCTCGAGCAGAGCCGGGACGAGCAGACAGGGAGCCCAGCGCTTCCCCGGCCGCAGGCGGTGCCGGGCACAGCTGGGCTGCCCCCTCTGCGCTGCTTTGGGTAGGGACCAGGCAATTGTTCCTAGTTCAATAAAGGCTTAATTGTAACTCAAGTGTCCCCAGCGCTTTCTAAAGAAAAGCAAACAGAACTGGAGCACAAGAGGCTCGAGTTCCCAGGCGGGGGGTTAGGAAAGCTTGCCAGAGCCTGGCTTCCTGCCTCCCTAGTCCCTTGGTTACAAAGGTCAGCTTGAAAACGGAGCCTTGAAATCGAATCCCTTCTCAGCCTAGCCTGGGACGAAGGAAGGGAGGGTGAGGATGACGTCGGGGAGATGGGATTATCCATAGAAAAGCAGAGAAAAGCCGAGGGGATAAGAAGACCCACGTTTCTGCATGCCCTGTTGGAAGGAATGAGGGTCCCTCTGGTGCTGCCGGGGCCTCTGCTCCGGCCGGGAACGTGCGCAAGGCCAGCGCCGAGGCCGGCGCCGCTGCCTGCCGGCTCCTCAGCGCGGCTGAGCAGGAGGCCGAGGCGGCGCCAGGACATCCCGGGCTGCTGCTGCCACCTGCTGCCGCCTGCCCTGCCGTCCCCTCCGCGCGCGGGGCCGGGACATGAGCCAGCAGCGCCAGGGCCCGGCTGAGCCCCTTGGTGCCGCCCGGGCGCCCTCGCCGCCCTCCTCGCTCCCGAGGCGCCCTTGGGGACCCGCGGCGCTCGGGCTGCCCTCTCTGCCCATCCGTCTTCCTTGAGTCCTAGCACCAGCAGGAGGTTCCAGGGCAGCCTCGGCAGAGGAAAGGCTGCAGTGGGCATCCCGGTGCTGGAGAAAAGCACAGAGAGCATACAGCACTGAGGAATTGGTAGAAAGCCTTCACCAAATGCATGTTTTGGGCCCAGCCTCTCCAGTCAGGCATTTCTCACATTCTAGTGTCTTTAGCTCCCTCTAGCCCTGATCCTGTCTGTCTACTTCTGTCTCCGCTCTCTCCGTGCCCTCTTCTCCCTGCCTGCCTCTTCCCTTCGTTTCTCCCGCCCTTGGCCGTCCTGGCTCCCGGCACCCGCGCGGCTGCTGCTCCCTGCCCCATTGGGTCCGGCCCGTTCGGCCACGGGGGGTGCCGGTCCCGCTGCCATCCCGTCCCTGCCGGCGCCGCTCCCTGGCCGCCTCTCCGACACTGGGCTGCTTGGCAAGAGCTTCCCACTCGCATGGAGCGCCCGTGACCAGGCCCGTCCGTGCGGCGCCCACGGGTGCTCCCCGCTCAGCAGCCCTTCGCTTTTGCCGGGCCTCAAACCCCCGCTCTCGGCCGCTCTGGGAGCAACTCTGACATCCGCAACCCCCTCATCCTCCATTCTTTTTTTCTGTACAAGATTTAGGGTTTTTTCCAAGAGGAAAAAAAAAAAAAAGAGTGTGTCAATAGGTAGCCTGTCCCGACTGAACTTCACCTCTTCCATCTAGGTTTTACCTGACGTACCAGAGCAGCTGATGCAAAAATCTTGAACTTGCAAAACTCTGGGATTTTTCTCCTCATCCTCTTGACCTCTCAAGGTATCTGACTCCTTGGCCATTTTGCTCCTGCAATCTCTCCCTGCACTCCCGTTTCCAGGTTGCTCCCTAGCAGCCTTGCTCCTTCGGGACCTTCCTTTGGGGCTTTGCCCGCCGGGGCTCCCACGCGGTCTCTCCTCAGTAACCCTGCCCTTGCGCATGCGTCCCACTGCCCTCCTTTACTGCCTGTTCGTGGAGCTGCTCCTCAGCCCGCAAGCACAGCTGAACTTCCCCGTGAAACCCTTGTGCCCTCCCGGCTTCGTTCCGGCTCCGCGCTCCCCCGTTCCGCCCGTGTCGGCTCAGAGGCTCGCACGCTGCTCACCTCCGGTGCCCGAGCTCCTTTGTGTGGTTTTAGGGTCGGGTTTTAGGTAAAGCTCCCTTTGAGGAGGGTGCTGCAGCGTTTCGGCCGCCTTTCCCCCCAGGCCTCTCCGCAGTGCTCAGGGCTGCTCCCAACGCCCCATCGCACTGTCTGGGGTGCAGTCGCCTGGTGTGAAATCTCAGTGTTCCTGCTTCGAAAGCAGCTTTGCCAGAGACTCCTCAGCCTGTTGGTGTGATTGTTTTTGAGGTGGGGAACCGGTGCGGGGGGGTGTCTTATTTATTTTTAACGTGAAAGGAAGTGGCTTCAAGGCCCTTCCGTGACGATGTGATTCTCGCCCGAGTGGTGCCAGGGTCTTGCCTGTGGTTTCCCTGGAAGTTGCCCAGGCGGGCCCGTCTCCTGGAGCGCTGCGGCTGCTCCTGCCTGCCCCACACCTCGAGGAAAGGCTGACCGGGACCGGGACACCTCGGCCGTAACCCCACGCCGTTGCCAAGCCCGCGGTTGCCAAGCCCGCGGGGGCCGGGGTGGTGAGAGCGGCCCAAGGCCAGGGGCATCGCAGGCAGCTCTGCTTGCTCCGGGGCCTGTCACAGACCCATCAGGGACAGTCACCTGAAAAACAGATTGTGAGGGAGTTTAAATACCCGGGAATGTGTCCAGTGTCCAATCCTCACCTGCCTGTGCTTGGCGGGTGCTTCTCCTCCCGTGGGCAGCGTGTCCTGGGGCTGC
>JAVCKT010096996.1:0-12240 GCA_032273925.1 Rhynchotus rufescens | reverse complement strand
CAATATGCATGGAATTTATTATGCAACTTCTTTTTTTTCCTTCTTTTTTTTTTTTGTGTGTGTGTATGTCGAAATATCTCTCCATGGTAGGTAACAACAGATGTTGAAAGCTTGTTTACTGTAAGAATAAATCTGTTAATTAGGCAGCACTTCACAAAACATTGATATTTTAAAATGCATAGGAATGATGCATTAGATCATAGACATTTTTAAGCGAGAAAAGACATACAAAGAAAATTGTCTCTTTTTTATTCATGTTTGTTTTTTGTTTTAATATGGTACATTTTTTTTACAGAAATGAACTCCTCAGATTTAAATTCTAGGGAAAAAAAAGTCTATAGTAAACCAGGCTCTTGCATTAAGCATTCTAAATGGATTATTTCACACAGTATCCTCATCCAGTGTGCACATTTAAAGAGAGAGATTGCTTTTCCACATAAGCAAGGCAACTCAACAGCATTCTGTATTTCTACATTTTTCAACTCCCACACTTTCCACATCTACATCTACACTATTTCTAGCCACATCACTTGAGGATTCTGCACCCATCCCTTCCTCTGTATTTATCTCAGTGAAACAGCTGTGGTAGTTGCCATCACCCTACAAGTGAAATGGCAGGCACACTCCTCAGAGATTACATTACCACTCTGCGAGCAGCTGCTAGGTGAACACACAGACCCAGTGCACTCTATATATCTTTTCCCACAGTTTCAGAATGTTTTCTGTATGATAGTTTTGTTTCCAACTGGTACGAGGACTAAGAATCGTAAGGCAGCTGCAGTAATTGTGCTTGTGGATTGACAGACCTATTCTTTGGACCATTAGCAAAAGTATTAATTTATTTGACTAAGCATTAAGAAATGATAATAAACCTGACAGAGGTTACCTCTGACACTGATTTAGGAAAACTCTCAATTTGAATGCATTAATTGAAATTGAATTTGATGAAATATAGAGGAAGGAAGAAGTAGCCATCTTTTTAAAAAAAAAAAAAAAAAAACTATTTTACTCGAAATATTATTCTGCTTCTTGACAACAAAGATACAAAGCTACAAAGTCAAGCTTACAAATAAATGCACACACATACACACTATACATATATATAAAATTACATCTTACAAGAACTTTCATCTGTCAATTCTACTTTAGAAGATAATAATTGTGTAAAATTGTGATAAATAAGGTGTTCTCATTTTGGAAAGGTATCAGTTGCTACAGCTGAAGCAGAAAATAAGCTATGGACTCCAGGGGTCTGGAGTTGTTGTCTGCTTCTTTTCATCTCCAGCAGATGAATCTTGCCTCTGGTGCTTGATTCATGACTCAAGGGAATCTAAAATGCTACTATAAAATAAAAGATATCTACAATGAAAATACAGTTATAGATTATTGCAAAGAATTGTGAAGCTCTTTAGAGGGCTTTATAGAATCTTCAAATTCCATCTCTTTCTTTAATGAAAAAGACTTTTTAGCTGACTTATAAAAGAGTTAGTCATATTTGAATAGTTTGTGTGTGAGCTATTTGGTCTTTTCTCCTTTAGCATAGTAAAAAATGGATTCTGAGATCATTTTGAACAGCTTTTTATGCTAGGATCACAGGGCTATCCAAATTTGATCTGATTTTAAATTCAGTTCTAATATCCAGTTCCAAAAGAGGTTTCCATTTAGACGTTTCAGAGGAAGATCTAGGATCTACGTAGATAGTGGATGGTAACCTGTCCCTGCCTCTAGTCTCCTCTCAGTAATGAATATGAAATATAAGGCTGAGGAAGAAAATTTGGCAATCCTTGACAGTTAATTATAGTTGTGCTCTCATTGACTCCATAGAGCATCTTCATCCTTATTTATTATATAAATACATAGTTACTGGTTTCTGTGCCTCACTCGCTTCTTCAGGCAATAAGTTCTGCATTTTTGGAAAAGCATATTATTTATTTTATGTTTTTTATTTTTCTGTTTAATCATGTGATGACTTCGTGCTTATGTCTTTAGAACTGAGAGAATTACACACATTAATTTGTCATTTCCCTTCTTATTCATCTATTTGCTTGGGTAAGTAACTCTAATCTTTTGGTTCCACCTTTATAATAACTAACGTCCACTACTCACCTCTCCTGTGGCAATAATTTTCTTAATACAAGGAAATTGGTCCTAAAACCATAATACAGGTGATATTTCATTATCATTTCCCTTAGTGTTACTGTAGTCCTTTCCCTGTTATTGACTGCTGTATTTCATATACCCATCTCTGCACAGCAAGCTCAGACTTTCATTAAGTCTTTGTCAGCCAGACCCTGATTTTATTCTTGATTGGATTAGTGGTTTAATGTGCAATCCTTTAAATTTTTTGCTGTTAAGGGCATGTTACTCTATGCTTTTGTTTAACTCCTGAAGCCCTGTTTAAGTAGATCATATGGCACTGTAACACCTCTATCATACAGAAGAGACTGAGTGTTATTTATGGTACATCTTCTATCTAGGCAGTTACTGCCAGCATGTGGCAATATCCAACAACACAAGGGTCAGACAACAGAAGCAAGGGACCTCTAACTTTGTGGGAATTGTAGCATGCCCTCTAGAAAGCCATTTATTTTTTGTAAGGGTATTATTTTTTTTAACTTTCTTTAGAAAAAGACAGCTGCCATCTACAAATGCTGAAAGCATGCCTAATAGAGTAAATTTTATTTCAAATTAATACAACAACTAACATAGCCTACCAAGTACACTAATCCCTGATATCTCCACTTGTTCTATGCCAGAATCACAAAGATACCATTTAGGTCATTGCATAACACGAACTGCTCAGACAGTCGTATTCTGACTCAAAGGGAAACAGTAAAATGGATGAATGAAATTGCTTTACACAATCTCATAAATGCTGGATTTCTGAAGGTGGGATGGAAGGGAGGAATGCAACTGGATCAGACTCTTGGAACTGAGTCTAATCTGAAAAAAATAGTGAAAGTATATACACTTACATTTATCTTCAAATGTAAGAATTCAAAGCAAAACTTCAGAATAGATAATTCAAAAGAGAGGCTAAAACCCTTCTACCCAAACACCTTCAGAAACTGTCATGCAAATGGGCCCAAGGAGTTTTTTCTGAAAGCTGAATAAAGGCTATGGTTCTGTCCATATATAAAAATATCACTGGTCTCCTTTTTCTTTTTTTTTCTTTTTTCTTTTCCCTGATTGTCCTGCAGTTTGTCTGAGGTATTATAGGAAAGAGCTCTTTTTCCTTTTAAGCCATCATAATCACAAACAAGTGTAATATATATGCCTTTCTACACGTTAATGTTATTTAAGAAATATCATAGACATATTTTCTTAGTTCAATTAATCATAGAATAATCAAAAAATTAATAAGTATTCAATTATTTAATAATGTGTTTTTAGTATTTATGCATAAATATGTACATATATATATTTAAATACTTTTATAGTCATTTATTATACAAGAAGTTTGCTTGCTTAGATGTCTCCACCATGCTTGAACACCACAGTTCATTCCATAGAGCTAATTCATCTTAATTCATCTAACTTAACACATGTTCAATAACTTTTACAGAAAAAAAAATAGACCTTCAGGTTTCTGAGGCAGAACGTACTTTCCTTTTCTGTTTGTGAACAGTTTGACAGATACAACCTGTGTTGACACAATTTTCATTTTATGAATAATAAAATGACAGTTAAGAGACCCTGGCAGATGTTTGTTTTTGAAATAAAATTGACTGAGAACATATTGATAGCATTAATTATCAGCATTAATGTTTATTATTCTTGGAGTGGACTGAATAATGGGAATGAGTGAGATTATTTTTCCTAAAATGATGCCTCCAAGCATGGACTGATGAAGAGAGTTCTGATTACAGACATGCAAGTGATAAAGACCCCTTTTCCTACTAATATTAGAGAGTTTTCCAAGCATAGTCAATCATAACGGAACAAATGATAACATTAGTTGCAGTTATGACATCAGCATATTTAAAGGCTTATTCTTGACTTTTCCAGACATGTTACAGGCTTTTTGCCAGGAAAACTTGAAGAAAATCTTGGCAACCTAGAACTGTTTTCCCAAAGTGTTATTATTCTGAGATGTTTTACACTATATTATTTAACTAGTCATTACAGAAGTCATTATTCAGTCACAGTTCATGTACCTTTGAGGTCATGTAACTTTTATTTTTTTTTTATCTTGGTATAGTTAACTTATATCTGCTTCCAAAAGAGACTATGTAGGTATCTCTCATAGGCACTTTCTTTTCTACCCACAGAAAATCAAGAAAATTGCAAAACTATTTCTGATGCCACATTTCTATGCTCTTCATTAATAAGACTTTGTATAAAGTACTACTATGAGCTGGACTTAATAAATATATTTCACACCTAATGTAAAACTCAGATTTCATTACAGTTATAAAATTATGCAAAGATACAAGGCCAAGCGTTTATGAGTTCATTATTAATATTGCTTTTTTCTTAATAATAGCTGAAGAATTACCATTTTGCAACACTATATTTTTTACAAGTGCTAACAAAGTTTTAATCTCCTTTTCCTCAAACCATAAACAGCAGTGTTTCATGTGGGAATTCACAGGCAGTATATTACCATTGATACCAATGATATAACACAGATCAGTAAATAGAAATATTTTTGTATTTTAAAAATAATGGATAACTATTAATTTGTATCATCAGCAATTACTAAGGTAAGTTCTTAAACTCCTTTAGCAGAAAAAAATAGAAATTTTATAATAGGTTTGTTTTTCTGAGAATTTAACATAATTACAGAAAAGATGTTATAATTGTCTCTATAGGTCAAAAGTAGCGGATCATGTAGGAGTGGTAGATGTTACATGTGCAGTGGGAATGGCTGATGTTGCACACAGGGTTTTGATTTTTAAGATCACAAAACTTTATCTAAGAAATGAAAATTGTCAGGGAAAGAAGAGATCCTTTGAAAAAGAGGGAGAAGGATTGGGTAAGGGGAGGTGTCAGTTGCTCCTTTGCCATCACTTTTTAATATGGAAAGGTTAATGAACTGGCCAAGAGCTTACAGTTTAAAATCAGAGGTGAGGCCAATGAGAGAAAAGTAGGAGTGGGTGGCTACCTCAGACCTCCAGAGCAGGAGGAAGTAGCTATTGCTTCACTGAGCAATTGGTTCCTTGGGGGCTCATAATGGGGCTCATAATTAAAGACCTGGATCAAGAATCAAAATACAACCTCAACTATTGTGTGGATGACAAAAAAATGGAGAGTACCAATGTGTTGCTAGGGAACTTGGGGCAAGAGCCAGATTCTACTCAGGTCACACAGTTAAAGGATGAAAGGTAATGCATGCATTTTGCACCATAGGAAATTCGGACTAGACATAGGGAAAAACTTCTCCAAACATGAGGCTACACAGAGCAGTTGTGAAACCTCCATCTGAAGATGTTCAGAATACAGTTGGGTAAGATCCTTTTGTTAGCCCTTGTCCCACAGATCTCTTATAGGCTGAATTATTCTATGTCCTATAGTTCTTAAAAATAGTAACTAAACAAAAGATACAATAAAGAAATAAAGTTACTATTTGTAAGTGTTAAGTTTTAAATAAAAATACAAGAATTCTTGTTTATTCTTTTTCTCCTCATAGGATTTTACTATCTGTAAAGAAATTCACAGTCACTGTATTTTATTTAAATCTCTGTTGCAACAGGAAAGGAGATCACAGTTCCTAACTAGCCATCATCAGCTCTTCAAATTTACTTAGTCCCCATGTCCTCCTTATGAAATCAAATCTTAGTCTTCACAAAATAATTTTTGCTACTCTAAATATTGTTTTCTTTTATCTTTAAATTTTTATATGCAGGAAGTTTCCATTATATCAATAATAACTGCATGAGATTAAGATTTAACATCTATTTTTTTTTTTTTGTTTCGTTTTGCCAAATGCTTTCAGGCATCTGGTCTAAGCAAGATTCTATCCACAAGCAAAGAAGAAACTTTCTAAATTAGACGTCCACTGTAGGATCTGATTAAGTGCTCTATGGCAACAGGTATTCACTATCAAGGAATCCTGAAGGACTAGCTAATATATATCTATTTATGGCAGAGAGAGAGCTAATAAGTGACTGTCATCTTTTTTCTGTATTTCTCAGTTATATGAGGACCTGAAGCAATATAGAAATGATGCAAGAGCACAGTCAAGCAAGTGAAACTGTTGCTTAATTTTGTAAAGTTCAATGCAGTATTTAAGTTGGAAACTAGAGAAATAACTGGCAATTATTAAACTGTTAAGAATTTGCTTGTGTTTGCAAGATTTTTTCTTTACTTAAACAAAGGGCAAGGACCTGTCACAGTGTGCAGACTAAAGAGCTGTGTGAAGGGGTCTATACGGCCTTCTCTTGAAGCCATAGGGACACATCAGTGGAAGTAGTCCACTGTCATCAACATGGGCACCCTTCCCCAATCACCTGTCCATCGGTGCATACGTACTGTCATCCTGAGTCACTGATGGAGATCAGTGCTGAAAGCTGCTGATCACTGAGTGGATCACTGAATGGTGAGATTGGAAGGGACCTTTGGGGATCATCTTGTCCAATCCTCCTACCCGAGCTGGGAAACATTAAATAGTATAATTAATATTACGTAATATTACTTAATTAATATTAATTAATTAATTAATATAACATTAAAATAATAGATATGTTTTTATGTAAAAAATATTTTTATATTGGTCTTCATCCAATTCAAAATTCTATATATCCGTGCAAAATTATCTTTCAATTCCAAAATTTTAATTGCCCTGTGAAAAAGCAGTATCAAAGGCAGGGAGCTCATGAGTTGACTTCATGAGTTTTGGTAGCATTGTGCAACTTGAGTCTCAAAAGTGGTATAAATGATTTAATATAGCACAACACTGGAATAATGGCAAGCATTTTCAGACATCATCTTGAGGCCTTTTAACCAACTCCAGGCCTACTAGTTAGGTGATTGATGCCAAACTGGGAAAGTATGTACTATTACTTTGCCTGCAGTGGAAAGATACTTTTACATTAAACCCTACAAGTATCTGAATCTGAATGCTTTGACATCCAAGACCAGTTTTTCTCCTCCAAATGGTCATGTTTATACAGAAATTATACAATTGAATCCCTCCCCTTTTCTCCTGGAATTTCCTGTTTCTAGTAAAAATTCTTGAACAAGATTGTAACAATTTGGTTATTGCCAAATCTTAACTCTTTGCCCAGAATAAACAGCAATTTCAGCTTGAATGAATGACTTCAGGTATATCACCTGGAAAAATGTATTGTAGGAATTTGGATTAGACTCACCACGAATCTGCAAGATTCATAATGACCTGTTGGCCTGTTATTACGCATTTATTGCTTTTACCATATTTCTTTAAGCTTTGCTTAACAAAATGATTTAAATATATATATATTACATTTTATTTCACTGCATTATTATACTATTAGCTAACATGAAAAAACCTTCATATCAAAACAGTTTCATATTATGTACTCAGAAATGTTAAGCAATAAGTTTACTCATGTCTATTCACACATTCTATTTGATGAACCTGAGATCTAAGTAGTGCTGACACACTGTGGTGATAGGTACTGTGCAAAATGTACAGACAGAGAAAAAGAATAATAAAATATAAAGAAAAAATATTTAAAAGTATTTGCACATGTCTGATAAAGCATTTAATACCTTTTTCCTACTAGAAGTACAGATATTTTTTTACCTATCATCTTGTATACTCACTTGGCATTCTAATACATCCATTCAGTGTAATTGCTATTAAAAGTTCATTAAGTCTTTGAGCACAGGAAAGAAATTTCTTGCATGAGTGTAGAATATGTTTATCACAACTGAGTTTATCTGTTAATGTAAGCAGTTTAGGGTGTTTATTTTGCTCTCTAAACTCATTGGGGCTAGCCATGTCTAAAGGGTACAAACACAAAAACAGAAGGAGGAAGGAAATTTAATTTAATGTGATAAAAGAAAATGTTTCAAAAAGTAACAATGAAGATGTAAGAAAATTTCTTGGCATAGAATATTCACCTAAGTAAGGTTTGTAAGATATATTGCCTGGTACACTTTAGAAACAAGTAAGAGAAGAAAATGCACCTTAGCAAATGTACTCTAGGAAGAGCTTGTTTGTAGAAAGAATTCATTGGTTCCTTTCCATCACTACATTTCACTTTCCTGAACATGAATAGCTATCAGCACATTTTCTACAAGTCATGGGAATAATAGGCTAAGAGAAATTCCGTCACATGGGTATTCCTTCAAATTCACAGATCCTTTCCAAATTGGTGAAAGAAACTGTGTGAGATGAGTGAAACATTAACAGTTGCAGTTTAACTGTAAAGACCTGAGTAAAAATCCAGAATTAAAAACTAAATGACTGTAACACACAGCTTAACCCAGTTCTGCCTGTAAGAGAGCAGATACCCCTCAGTGATGACACTCTGCCTAATTTATTGAGCATGTACAACATGTAATAGGTTACCACTATCAGCTGCAATACTGAAATGAAACCATCTAGTTTGACATAGATGTATTTGTATCTCCCCTTTATAAATAGCGTCAAAAAGAGCTATAAGCAGCTGTCAGCATGAATCTCACTCATCTGTCCAAATGTTAGCACTTTTTCTGTCACTGCATATCTAAATGGGCAGGTTCTATTCCTATGAAGTATTTAAGGGAAATTAAAGACTGACACTTTAAACCAGAAAATAGCTGTTGTTTATACTGTATGCATTTGTGTTTGTGTATGTATGTGCATTTAACTCTATATAATGGTACATACAGATGTACTTTTGCCTCTCAGCTTTATCTGGGTTTCTTTCAATTGAAAGGATTATTAACTGCTCCCAGGCTCACTTTGTGTGCCACCTTCACTGCAATGAAAAAAAAAATGCCTCAGTTGCACCCTGGAAACATGAGGTTTGATAAAGAAATGTTTATTAAAAATTAAATAGTGCCTTCTATCAGGACATGCCTTACTAGTAGGCAGGAGGTAGGGCGACAGCAGGCAAAGAGTGTTGTTTTAGGTATTAAAGAACTAGTCATCAGGCAGTTGGAGGTGATTTTTTTCAAGAGATCAGTTCTCTTTCCTTGGAAATCTATGTGAAATGTGGTAAAAACATAGAAAAAGTGTTTGAGCACTCACTATGACAATTGTAAATTTACTTTTTGAAGGGATTTAATGTATTTTCTATCAAAAATATATTCAGGAACCCAAGAAGAATTCTTAATTTGTGTAAGCAATTCATTACACATTCAATACTTGTTACTGAGTTCAGGACCACTCTATTTGAACGTCAAGATTTTATTTGACTAATAAGATTTCCATGAGTAGATTGCCACAATATTCTTCATGCCATGTGAGTAGGTTCATGTGCAACTAACCCCTTCCCTCTCCCCTTCCTAGTTATGGTAATAGTGAAGATGAATTCAGGACTGCACTTAAACAAGCTTGAACAAACCTTTACTTTTCCCCTGATGAGCTTGAATCCCAAATATTAGACCACAGAGGTATTTAGTTATGGGAACTGCTCATACTCTTTCTATGTGGAGGCCTTGCTGACAGCATTCTACTTTTTAGGTCCATTGCCAAAATCTTATGTGTTCTGCTCCATAATCTATACTCTAATGGACCATAGAAGAAATTAAGATATATTTATTTGGGGTAAAAATACACAGTCTAGACATCAGTGGGTTTATAATGTAATATGGTTTTGAATTTTGTACATATGAGTGTACAGATAGCTTCCTTAAACAAACAGCGAAAGCAGTGTGTAACACTAAGATTTGGATTAACACATGTAGGTGCACTATCATGTATACAAGAAAGAACTTTGCACTTTTTTTTTGCATTTTGTACAAAATGAAAGTTAGGGTGCAAGGGAAAATATTTTAATTTATCTTTTTTTAATTAGTAGTGGTTGAGAGATTTATTGATACAAAAAAAAAAAAAGCTGAAAATTGTATTTTCCTTTTTCTCCACAGGAGTGGTATATCTTATCAAAACTACATGTGAAAATACATTATGGAAAAAAAAAATGGATTAGGTAGAATTTAAATGTTTCAACGGATTGAATGGATTAGGGAAAGACAGTATTGTCTTTCAAAGCATGAATGTAGTGACTATAAAATCAGTCCTTTGTCTGATGGCTCATGATCCTTTTAATGAGGATAAAGGAGTGTTCCCTTCTATACTTTAATGAGACAGTGCAGTTGTGTAACCTTGTCAACATACCAAGTCTTAAACAAATGTAACCCTGAAAAAAGAGGATAGTAAAGAGCTGGGCCTACACAAGGTTAATTAAAGATTTTAAAAAAGAAAATGTAATTCTTTATAAATATCAGAAAAGTATAATGCAAGGGATATTTGATTCATGAGGAACCATTGGCTGCTGCTCTGGAATTGCTGGGCAACTGAAACAGAAATTAAATTACAACATGATTGGCCACCATAGGTAGGAGTCAGAAAGCAACTTCCTTCCATGCACTATTGTCAATGTAGCTATATTTGTGTGCATGTACATGCAGCTAAATGATTTTGTTCATTTCCTTCTCTTAATAAATAATGCTGTTTCATACTGTACAAATACATAATTGTTGAACATGAGTCTGTAATACTTTTTTCTAGTAAAGTTAACCAATTTCTTCTCCATAATGATGCCATCATTAAGCAGCCAACCCTGGTTCTAGCAGTTACAGAGCTCCAATGAAACTAGTTTGTCAGAGATAAATAGTTTAATGCTAAATACTAAGCAGCTGCATGTCACAGGCACTCTGTTTAGATGAAACATGCAAAACCAATCTTGTTCTCTCTGACCCTTTTAACATGTAAAGTTAAAATCTTAAAATGAAATGCCTCAAGCCTTTTCTTGCAGAATGCTTTTTTCAGGCTGTTCTGAAGAGAATAGTAGTCACCATGGCTGTTGCTGCAGTGTAAATGCTAAGGTTAGGTTCAGAAAAAGTATTTAGACCCTTTTAGAGGATGATTAAGCATCCCTTTGAATGCAGTGCAACTAACTAATTGCTTAAAGGCAGGCACATGATGTAAAAAGCCTTAGTAAGATGGAACAATTAATATTAATTAAAAGATTATTAGTAAAATAAACAGAAGAGAATTACTTAAAAAAGCATAGATGTTAGCAATAGGAGGATCTCTTCGTTTTATCCTGTTTCACCAAATGATATTCAAGTAGCACACTGTTTTCTGTGGGGTAATGTATAGGTGATTTCAGCATCATCCAAGAAAGAGAACCCACATCTTCCTCCTACAATATTTTTCCCTCTTTTCTGTACAGATCTCCATACCCTGGGCAAAGTCTTCAAACAGAGTAAAGCTCCACAGACTCTAATCTATTGCTCTGCGTAGGTTGATAGCAGGTGATCGATAAGCCAATTGCATCTGGCATATGAAATCCAGGAGCAGTGAAGGCACTGGGTTACTTTGCCATGTATGCATATTTGCATGTATGATACAGAAGTGAAACTAATGCTCAGAGCACAACAGTTGACAGCTTTGAAGAGCAGGGAAATTATCTGGAAGTGGACGTGAAATAGCAGCCCAATGATGGCATGCAAAGAAACAAGGTATAACTACCAGGAGTGAAAAATGTTGATAGCTTGAAATAGGCATGATGGATTCAGGCAGTTTCACACAGAATAAAAATGTGTGTGTGTGTGGTGTAAATTAAAAAGGAATATCAGAAAAACCTAATAAATATTAAAATGCTATCATTATCGTCTCAGATGATTACAAATAGAAAGGTGTCACTTCACTATACTTCCTTTAATTGCTCCCTACTGAAAATTATTTTCAGTCTAAAGGGAACACAAAGTAGTTTCAAATTATCACAGAAACCATGAAATCCATTTTCTGCTAACTTCACAGTTCTGCCATATGGATTTCTCACTGTTACTGCACATGTTGACAAGTGAGAATGTTGTCATTTTCAGAAATGCTGATGTGAACCCTCCTACTCAGCTGCAACCTATGTGTGAAGTTGCTTCTCCTGCATCTTTCAATTGATTCCATGCTTACTAGGATTGTAAAGAAGACAGCACATATAATAAACAGGAAAGATAGTGTTTAGCATTCCTAAGGGAATGTTCTCAGACTCCATATTTTTACCAGCCTCGTCTCTCTTCCTCCCCTCCCTCCCTCCCTCCCTCCCTCCCTCCCTCCCTCCCTTCCTTCCTTCCTTCCTTCCTTCCTTCCTTCCTTCCTTC
>JAVCKT010096995.1:979-12242 GCA_032273925.1 Rhynchotus rufescens | reverse complement strand
GTACTGGTGTCCAGGGTTATTCCTCCCCAAGTGCAGGACCCTGCACTTGCCCTTGTTGAATTTCATGTGGTTTCTCATCGCCCAGTCATCCAGTCTGTCCAGGATGTCCATTATTTACACAGTGTTGATTCTTATAAATGCATGAGTATTTTTGACTTGTCTTCTGGTACTCATTCGTAATGCTTGGCTAAGAGAATCTATATTCACATTTATTATTCTCTTTAATAATCTTTTCTCCATTTATTATGGAAAAAGTAGTCAACCATTTTTATCATTGTAATGCATAAACTTAGGTCATTCTGCATAAAGGGTAGTGGATAAGCAGTCAAAATTCTTTTTTTCATTTCTGTTACCATTTTAGCAGCCATCTGTGTTCTCATCACAGTAAGGCTGAATAATACCTGACAAAGGTAGATGCCAGGAAGCTATTATATCATAAGCAGGTGATGAATGATTTGATTGTTGCCTGTATGGAACTCTTATATGGACAGATTAGTATTTTTTTTCTTCTTTGAAGACGAATTAGATATTCCTCTGTGGCTGCATGATGGAGTGAAAATAGAAAATAGCCTAGATATATTCCAAGTACTTCACTTAAGCTAAAAGCTAGTTTCTATATCCCTATGCTGTCAGTGGGAGGCTTATGTCTCCCTTCCCGCATTGACTACAGAGGAAAGGAAGATTTCCAGCTTCCATCTTAGAGAAGTGTGCAAGGTTGGATGGAAAGAACTGAAACTGATAATTATTTTATCAGGAATATATATATCACCATCTACTAACTTAGCTTGCTGAAGAGATAAGTGAGACTCAACTGTGCAATTTTAACTACAGAGTGTCTGTTTATATGTTGTAATCTCACTGAATGTTAATGCTGTTCTGACTTCAGCTATATGGAAAGTTAGCATTATGATCTGTTTAATAGCAATTTTGTGTGGCAAAGATATTATTAGGCAGAAATTTTTGTAAACAAAAATGTTTTTAACAATTTAGGACTTCACTATTATTGCAATAACAATAGTACCATAAGCATAAAAATTAGTTTTGCTCTAATAACTAATAATGCTTAATGAAAGATAATCTGTGGCTCTGCCTTCCCGTAGGAATATTGTTTTAGATTGATTTTTAAGGGCATGAGTCATTTTTCATCTAGAATTTCTTTCTTTCACTCCACTGTGCAAGTTATGCTTTATAATTGTGCTCATCCTGTTTCACTGAAAATAATTTTTCTGTCACCGTGCCAGTGCTACTGAAGATAATAGAGGTCCCTTTTTCATTTATGTCTTCACTTGACTGATAAATTACTGGAATAATATATAGTGAGGTCAAATGGATTTTTTGGATGTTTTTTGTGTATTTATCCAAGCAGGTGTACATCTGTTAATGTCAAATTTATTCTGACTCATTCATATCCATCACAAAAAGTTTGTTTCCCGATTCAAAGCTGTATTGATGTATATCAGTGTTGAAAAAAAAAAAAGCTAAATATCTAAAATGTTTTAAACAGATGGAATTTTCATAATTATCAAAAATGAATTCAATGAATTCTACAAAAGTATGCATTTGATTTGCATGAGAACCTATTTTTGTGACTCTATCATATACGATCATGGCAAAAAAAAAAAGAATATGAGGTTTAAATCCTATAAGTTATTGCATACTCATATGGAATTACTGCCTCCAAATCCAAATGCAAAGAAATACAAAAGGCCTGAAAGTGGTAAAGTTCTCTTGTTAAAGCATATGATAAACCCCATGCTGAAGGCTCAGGAGTGAAATGGTAAGAGCTGATTTTAAACAACATAAGTGCCTATGACAGAAGTAAAGAAAGTGTGTTGAAGAGATGGGATAAGCATCTACTAAAGGGCTGATAAAATAGGATCACAAGATAAAATAAGCACTTAGGTTCAACGCCTTCCAGATTTCTTACAAGAAATAGACATATGGAAAGTAGGCAAAAGAATTCAGAATAAGATTTAAAATAAAATCAAACCAAAGATGTATTAATGCATGTGCTGTCAAGGCATAGATGCTAGAAGGAAAGCAGTTACTCTGACATTGTAGGTTCAGTCAGACAATGGATATTTCAGTTATTATGTCAGAGGAGTCTGTCATTTTTGGGAGGTCATTATAACATTTAAAAAGTGAGAGGATGTAAAAATATTGCATATGAATTTAAGTGAAGAATAATTCTTAAGTTTACAATGTTCATCGAAAGCACAAAGGCTGTCTGTTTTTAGATTTTTGGTGTTTACGGGTAAATAGCATTTTCATTAGTTGCTAAACAGCAATGAGTCAAGCAATGATTACAAAAATACTGGTGGTATTTCTTGAACACTGAACTGACTCACATGATAGAAGAATTACAGCCTTGCAAATCTCTGAGGAATTGGATGTGACCCTGTGCAATGTGGCCTGGGTCTCCCTGCTTGAACATAGGGTTGGACTAGATGATCTCCAGGGGTCCCTTCCAACCTCAACCATTCTGTGATTCTGTGATTCTGTGATTCTGTGATTCTGTGATTCTGTGAATGTGTATGCTGAGAATGTGAAGATACCACCTGGCCAGTGGTAGATCTTCAGAGATTTTGGGAACGTACTTTCAAAGGAGATATGCTGTGAAACTGGTGATTCATAGCTAAGAGAACATCCCTTAGCTGATTAAACCATCTAATCTCTCTCACTGCAGTGCAAAAATTGTCACGCCAGTATGTTTTCCTAATGCTTTATCCAGTTTATAAATGATAAAAGAATTCAAAGTCTTCGATAGTTTTATAAAGAGATTATTTTACAGTGCAACAAATCCCATGGCTAGATATGGCTTCCTAATAATCTTGTATTAGTCTCAGCTCAACATCTTCAAAAACAGGCAAATCCTAAAATAACAGAAGGAAAAATATTATTAAAAATCAGTAGACAGGAGACCTCTTACATGCAATTAAAGAGAAAAGGAAGTGCAACTTCAGTGTTACACTTTTATATGTATTATTGCTCTTAAAATCATTGGTGTAAAATAGAAAACGTTGATTTATTTTTGTTCTTAGTAATGGTCTAGGATAATGATATCTTTCTTGATTAAAATGTTGGGAAATACATATCTGTGTCTTGCAGTGTAGAAAATGTCATTGTGCTCCCTTCTAGCAGGTTGTGCTCACGTGCCTCATACATGCAGCACTGTGTCTGTTACTGATTTCTCTTAGGTTTCTCTTACTGATTTAAGATTATCAAAAGGAATATGTTTTGTGCATTTATGACGATATGCACTTTCCAGTTCTCCAAAATTAGTTATACTCTTTGTCAGGTTTCCTTACAATAACCAATTATCTTTGACATGTAGCCTTATCAAATGCTTCTCAAAAAAATGTATACTGTCCACGTCATACTCTTATCTATCACAGCAGCATTATCTTCAAAGAGTTCTATGGACTTACTTATGCAAGACATTTTCTATTATACATTCATATTGGCTGACTCTAATGGAATTAAGCTTTGCTTAGCACTCCCTTGCCAGTTGCAACAAAATTGTTTTCAATATGCATTAAAAATGTTAAGCTGGATGGTGATTATATATTTTGCCCTATCTCATGGCTTCTTTGAGTAGTGGTGCTGTGGCCTCAGCTTTTCAGTCCTTCCAGACTTAGATCTGCTGTCATAGAATACTGCCTGTGAGAGCTCAGAAAAGGCTTAGTAATTGGAAGGCATTAGTAAGCAAATCACGCTGACGTACTTAAATTGCAGAAACAGAGAAGGAAATGGCAAATTTCAGATAGTGCAAGAGAGGAGTCTAAAATTTAGAAGAAAATTGTCAGTATCAATAATTAGAAAACTACAAGAATGATAAGGAAAATTAACTTGATGGTGGTGTAAATATCACACCTTTAAAAATAAGGTCCTGAGGGCTTGGGGAAATTAAAAGCCCCTTTTATTTTAGGAGTAGGAGGGTTATGTTTGTTATATTGCCTTTTTTTAATGCCATTTGCATAATTGCATTTTAATACTTGAATTATATTTATTAGTAGATCAGCAATCTAAGTATTTAGAAGTGAAATGCAATATATAGATATAAAACTAGATACATTAGCAGATTATTAATGGTGTATGATCAAGGCTACTGCCTCAAACCAAATGTCTAATAGTAAATAATAGAATGAGGGAACATAATACAAAGTAGGAAATGAAAATAGACTTAAAGAGGTAACAATACTATCTTGTGTGTGAAGACTGTTTACTTGCAATATAGTCATATGACAGAGTGCAAAGCAGTAAATGGTGGAGATACCCCATACAACTTAGAAACGGAGCCATACCTTTGCATGAATGTTCATCATCTTAAAGGGAAGAAATAGCTCAGAAAAAAACACATTTTGTTAGGAGATAAAATAGAATATTATGCTAAAAATCTTTCCCACAACTCATGATAAAGCAGAACAAGTGAAATAAACCCAGATTTGGCATTGAAGAATCAAAAAAAAGGTTTGTAGAGAGGCAAATTGATATTCTTTTAATTATTGGAGAATATACTTTAGTTCCCAGTAGCAACTAGGTCTGTCATGATATTTGTGATATAAATCTAAAAAACAAGAAGTAAGCAAGATTTTGTAGAGATGCAAATCACCTGCACAATGAAGCACTGGGAAATAATCCATTGATTATAGAGTGGGAGTATGGTTAAACAGTGTAGACCTAATGAATAATTTGGTGAGAAGTGGCTATTGTTGTCTTGCAAAACTCTCCCAGTAGACAAATTACCAGTTTGTCTCCTAAACTGAGAAGAAAATCATTACCAGTAAGTTGAGTGCTGTAACTTTAGCAAATTATAGATCTTTCTTTCTTCTCCCTTAAATTAATGGGAGTCCTGATCTGTTGAGGTATGGTTAGCACTGTGTTGTTCACAGAAATGAGTTATATTTAGATATATGAAGGGACCACAATCAAGAGAAACCTAATTTAGATACATGTCTCATTTACTTCTTACTTTGAAAGTGCAGATTTATTTGGCTATTATGTACACAGACATAGTATTTACAACAAAAGAATTACTTGAAGTAGTGTTACATTAATTTGTTAGCTGTTTTCATAGTAAAAGAGGGTATATATAAATCTTTTTAGAATTCAAATAATTTCAGAATAAATTCCATATATTGGTGAGAGCTGGCACATCATCTCAAGATTTTTTTTCCTGAGATTATTAATTTTCTTGCATTGACTTCACCTCTGAATGTCTTTAACAGGGAAGCTGGGGACTAAGATAAAAAGATAGATAAAGAACAATTTTCTCCATTAAATATTTAACAAATGTGATGATTGTGTAATATGAGTATCATAAATACGAACTCTGATTGAGTCAGCCATGTGCTTTTGGATCCGTGTCAAGTATCACCTAGGCTATGAAAACCTTGAAACTGGATCTGCTTTTTCCATAAGCTATTGAGAAAAAAAAAAATCAAAAGCTTGTTAGATGCTTTAGAAAGGGTCTTTTTTTTTCTTCATTTTTCTGTTAAAAATGCAGATCATGGAGTTATCCAAACCATTATGACAGTAATAGCATTAAAACTATTCATAAAGTCCAGACAGTGCAAGGAAAACTGAAAAAGCATTTCTTTTAGTTTCTACAGTTTGGCTTACATAAAGGTATATATGCATGCATATTGATGCATGTCTACCATAGGCAAAATGCTTCTCAGTGAAATATTTCACTTAATGGAAGAACCCACCTCATGTTTACCAGCTGTAAAGAGAATAGAGAAGGCAGTTGGTAACATTAGCATCAGATCTTCCATTGGCAGGGAAAAACTGCTTCTTGCTAGCAGGATAGCTTGATACCTTCTATGATACCTTCTCAGGAGTCATCGTCTGTGTAGGCAACTGTGGTGCCTCATGGGTTGCTCTTGACTCCTGAGTCTTCTTCTAGGCTTTGCCCAGCACTGGGGGCACCTCTGCAGCCACGAGCTGCTCGCCCTGCACCTCAGGGATGAAAGTCAAATGCCCATGTCGAGGGTGTCTCTCTCCTCTCCCTAGGATATCTTTATAAGGGGAATTTGCAGTTAGAGTCCATTTGTCAAATTGCAGCTCTCTAACGCAGCAAGAATCTCTTACATTATCTCACCAGTTCTTTTCTTGTGAAAGCTTATTCTTTACTGCTATTTTTTTTCCCCTAATTTTTGTTTCATTAAAGTGAAGGTGTTACATTGCAGAGATTTTGATCTTTCTGAAACAGAAACAACTTTAAAAACTAGTAGCTTTGACCAGCTCTTAGGGAAATTCATACTTAACTTCCATTTCTTTACTCTGGGGATGAATTTTCAAATGCTGGCAATTTTCAAAAAGGGAGATGCTATTTCAGGTTTATATACATGCCATGCATTCAGGAAAGCCCAAACTCTGGCTTCACAATAACATTATTGGTGAAACTTTAGTAACTTGTTACTGAATGTTCTCTTCCTAATAACTTTATAGAGCTCCCTTCTGCATTGTTATTATTATTACATACACACTTATGCAGAGCAGAATGATTTTGCCTACCAACAGAGTTAATTTTGGAAACAAAATGGGCCTACAGCACCTAGTTGGATAGGAACAATAATTATACTGTTTTAAAGCCATGAAAAGCGCACTTATTTCTAGAACCTGATAAAATAACAGGTTAAAAAGCCTAAGAATAAAAGTGGTTCTATCATCTTCTACCGTGTTTTAATTTGGTTATTTGTCTAGTCCTTAAAGAAGCCTTTGATTACATTGTTGTAGTTGTTCTGGATATCAAGATTGAGATTGTCATTTTGCTGAGTAAATAAAAAGAAAAAAAATAGTTCTGTAATTTGTGTTATGGGGCAGTTTATATGATTTATGATACTATATTTTTTATTGCAGTGCCTTTTTTTGTAAGAAAGTAAGAGGAAAAGTGGAAAAGTGGAAAAGTGGAAAAGTGGAATAGGAATGGTTACAAGACATTGAAGACATACTTTTCTTTCTCTCAATACTTTTCTCAATACTCTTCTTTCTCTCATTGCTGACACTTTTTGGGGGCCAGCCAGCAACTCCTTTAGTAGTTGACAAACTGGCAGAGTCCCTTTAGCTTTTCCAGTGCAGTAATTACTATTCTTTACTCCTAGTGCTAGCGCAAATTTCTTTAGCACTTCCATATTACTTTCATTAGTATTGAACATAGGGGAAGTCACAAAATCACAGAAAGTTGAGTTTGGAAGGGACCTCTGGAAATGATCAAGCCCAACCTCCTGCACAAGCAGAGTCACCTAGAGGACACTGCCCAGGACCGTGTCCAGGTGGCATTTGAGTATATCCAAGGAAAGAGATGCCACAACCTCCCTGGGCAACTTCTCCCAGCCCAGTCACCCTCACAGCAAGTAACTTATTTTCCTTTGATTCAGTCTTTCAGTTTAGACCTCATCTTGACAGAAATTCAGCATGCTTCATGCTTCTCCACAGCTAAATACCTTCATAAATAGCTTAAAAGGCAGTGTGTGCTCCTTGTTCTGTTAGGATGCTCCCTCCACTCCCTTATTTGACTTTTATAACAAATACATGACAAAACACGCTAAGCTCTTCACAGAGATTTCATTTTTTTACCTTATTTAGCTACATCTCTTTTGTTTCTTTCTGCCTGTTTTTTCAGGAACAATGATTACTTCTTTTTTACTCCATTCTAGCTGCGTCTTTCATCACGTTCATCACAAGAATATTGTAAAAGTCAATGAGAATGGTGAGAAAAGTTCCATCAAATAGGTGCTAAATCAGTGAAGAAAAGCAGGAAGTGAAAGCTGTTAAATTGAAGATTGATCCAATCGGTTATTTTGAGTTATTTCTGTGTAGAGACTGAAGATCCACCAAGAATTAATACCTTCTCTCAAAATTTCCACATCTGTTTAATGTATGTTTTTTTGGGGTGTGACTAGCCTGTTTTTTTATGGGTAACGTCATAATAAATGGGAAGTTCCAACTTTGGAAATAATAACTAGTCTTACTGTAGCAGTGATAAACAACATAGCATTAGGTCAAAAACTGAGACTTTTGCATTCTTCAGATTATCTTAAAAGCTTAAAAAAAAGTTAAAAGTAGCCACAGATACTTTTAGAACAGCTTTCGTATCCTTCCATTAAGTTTAGTGGAACTGAATATACAACTACAGTGCCAGAGTGGATTTAAAAAGCAGATGCCATTTTGGCATCGTATATTAAATCATGAAAATATAATGGCAGATGATGGTGGAGTTAATGATGATTTATAACATGAGCTACACAAAAAGAATATCTCTTGCTACCTGGACTTCTCTAAACATGTTAACATGTTTCCATGGCCTACATAGGTTCTGTTTAAAGTTATGGTCTGAAAGCCATAGCATATTGTAAGAATACAGTTTTGAAAATAACGCCAAAAAAAAAGTGTGGAAGTGTGGAATTTCCCTATGCTCTTGAAGCTAAAGGACATTAATATGAAACGGTTCATATATTATCCTTACTTTCCTTCAAAGTCTTTTTCAGAATTTCTGCTGTTCACACTTATCTCTATTTCTCTTTTGAATTATCCTAAAGAGAATTATCCACACACTTCAGGCACACAACATAATCGTAGCACTTAGCACAGAGCTCTATTCAGTTTTTCTAGAAGACTTAGCTACCTGTGAACACAGTTGTTAATACCTTTGTATTTGCTTCTAGCCACCATTCCCCACAGACTTGAACCAGTCTCTAGGGCTCTGTGCAGAAGCCCTGGTTTGCCACCAGGCAGTCCCTTGCATTCAGACCAGAAAACTAAGTTGATTTTTAACCGGGTGCCAGGACACCTGTGAGGAGCAGTGGCTCAGTGATCCAGGCCCTGGCCCTTACGACGTGAGGTCCTGAGCCTGCTGTTCCTGACTAATGACACAGTCTGTGTGACACTAGATATAGTCTCTCAACACTTCTTTTCCCCCCTATAGGTAAGGTTGAGGAAAACACAGATGCTTTACTTTCATGTACCTGGCAAGTACCTAAAATAGAAAGTACTATTTGTAATTTCTGAGGAAATTTTGGTGCCAAGGACTTAGTTATTTTTGAACCTGCCATTCAGATTTTCCCCGGAAAATTGAAGAATTCAATAGCCATCTGAAAATAATCTCCCTCCATTGTAATATTATTTAATTTTGTACTGCTTGATATGCTTGGATAATTTGTAATTGTTTGAAATTACATTGTACATTACTTTGACATATTCACCTATTAAAGGAGCTTCATAATAACTATATGATATTACAATATTGCTTGGTTATGATAGCAATCAATAACTATACCACTGCATTTCTCAAAAAGACACAGATATTCAGAAATGCTTCAGGTTTTCCATTCAGATTTTTGCTAAGCAAATGTGTATCTGCAGAAAAAACACAAATCCACTTTTTATATCTCATGCACATCACTGGAACTAATAGTCAGAGAACTTGTAATGACAAACTAGATTGTCTTTCCCTTTCCTAAAGTTTTGGATAAATTAGCAAAATACTAATGCTCTGTTTTGTAAGTGATTTTGGACATAAATTTTGGGAGAAGAAGACATTCTCAGGTCAAGTGTACAAAGTAGTGGATTGACATTCAGGACTCTCACATTCTGTTGCCACTGCTGCCATCATCACTTGTATAATTAGGGGCAGATCATATAGGGGCTGGTTGTTTCCCCATCTAGGAAAATAATAATAATAATAATAACAACAATAATAAAGCACTATATACCTCTGTGTAGAACTTGGTAATCTGTGAATAGCAGATGAGATACAGTCCTTATTTTCTCAAAATTTTGTTTTCATTGTTGTCCTATCTTTAAAATAATTTTCCAGCATGATTTTTATGAATTTTGATTGTGATGTGTAGTGTTTTCATGATTTGAGGACGGAAAAATGTGGTATAGAAGCAAAGCCTTTACAGTTTTTAATGTAATTTGGATAGAGTGGCATGAGGAAATCTAGATAGACTATTAAAGAAAAGTAGAGAAATTTATCTACCTATCTCCCATTAATTTATTTTTCCTAGAGCAATTGTTTTATACTTCCACTGTTTGCTCAGGAAAGCAGCCTACCATCCCTTCTGCAAATCAACCAATCCACATCACATTCACAACCAACAGGGCCACCAAACTATAAATCTTTGTAGTCTTTGCTGTTATATCTTGAAGCAATGCTTACTCTTCAGGAAAAAAAAAAATGGACTTTAATGGAAATTATCTCTTTTTTTTTTCCTGTGATTGGGAGTTTTGACAGACATTGCCACTTCTGCTAGTGTTGAAAGGCAAAACATTACCAATGTGACGAGCAACTGTGAACAAATCTGTGTTCCTGTAGATGAATAAAACTTGAATTGCACTTGTACCGTATTCTAAACAACCCTGTGCATTTCGAGGCAGAGTAAATGCACATTCATTCCGCAATGTATCATCTTTCAATACCAACTCAGTTTTCCTGAGGGAATCCCAGAAATTGCTAAAAGCCTGTGAGTCAGTTTTCATCAGTTTCGTTCCCAAATTGCACAGCCACTGGAGAAGGATAAGCCCTAACTATTTTGCAAAGAAACTCTCCAAAGCTTTGAGCTTAAATGAGAAGTTCCAGAGTGGTAAAGTCGAAGTGCTGATTAAGTTAATCTGATATTTTGTTTTACTTAAATGTTAGTTAGCAATTCAAAATACTACTTTTAGATTTTTAATCTTCCTTAATCAGAGTATTCTATTTATTTTTAATCAAATGATTTGAAGTCTTTCAGATCAGGAAGACTTATCTGCACATCTTCCTTTATCGAATACATATATCTGCTTTGAAAATCAGAAATGAGGATATTGCTTTATTTCCCTTTTAAATAAATTATCTGTAAAACCCTGGGAGAGATTTTCTGTTTTCTACAGTATTATCTCAGAGGGAGTTTTCATGAGTAAAATCAAGAGAATTTGTCTCTGACAGGGTATTTCTTTCTGTATTTGCAATTATTCCTGATAGTATGTTACTGGCTAGCTTGACATTCTGCAACCATGTGGAACTGCACACATTACAGTAATTTGATTCTCTGAGGCTTACTGCGATAACGAATGCCATCTAGAACTGATGAGGAACCTGAACTCTCTGGTCACAGTAATATTCTTTAGACAATTGCTTTCTTTTTTTGAGTATATGTTTGGAAATTAATGCTAGCTATGACAGCCTTTATTGGGTACACTTGAAATGATTTCAGGTTGACTTGCTTTGAAATGAAAAGTTCATGTGTAAAGGCCAAACGCTGTAAATAACAAGTTGTAC
>JAVCKT010096993.1:0-12251 GCA_032273925.1 Rhynchotus rufescens | reverse complement strand
AAAAATTACCAAGGGGCTTGTGTAAGAAATCAATAATGTACCAGAGATTATATACTTAATAAACCATATATGCATAAAAACTACCACCGAGAGCACAATGTTTATGCCTCCATTAAAAAATAATAATTTAATCTCCAGAAGTGTTTTGCATCATTCAATACAACTTTCCAGTTACTTGAAAAGTATCTACTTTGAGTTCTTTATAAGTGAGAAAGACTAACATACCAAAAAGCCAGCTCATTTTCTCCCAGAGGTACAAACTGCCCCACTATTCAGCTTTCAGATATTAAGATTTTAGCATCAAACAGAAACTGAAGTAATTTTAATTGAAGTCAATACTTTACAGGAAACCTTTTCAGGCTCCAAAGGTTACAACTGACTCCCTTGGAAAATTCAACAATGAGAAGCAATTTCTCAAGCAGAGTTCGATTTTAAAGCGTGCTGAGGCCAAGGACAAAAGCTGGAATTCTCTATCCCATTTGGTCAGACGCACTAGGGCCTCAATACCCAAAGCAAATACACTAGCAAACACAGTACGTTTTGCCATAGTTACGGCCTCTTTAATTCAAAAAGGTTCATTTTTGGAAGTCAAGCAAATCAGCAGCTACCATGAAAACTTAATTCTGCCACTTGCAGACTAATAGAAGTAAATTCTAAATAAGACAAAGCAAATCAATTAAAAAGCAATCCCCTGCAAAATTAAGTTACTATCAAACTTCTCTTGACAAACTCAAGGACTTTGTAAAATGTTACCATCTTATACTCCCATTACTTCCCTGAACTACAGAATGATTCACACTAGAAATGGGTGCTGGCAGCTAGGCTATGTATCTCACCTTATACACATACACACATACACACATACACACACACCCCTTACACAGCTATTACCTACAAACTCCAGGAAATTGTTAGTTTGTGAAACATAATACTGATTTTCCACAAATATCTCTATGGACTCCAGCAGAAGACAAGCATAGATCTTTAAGCATATAAAGACCTGAATATCTAACCTCAATAGAGGTATTCAGACCTTTACGTCTCAAGCAACAACATGAAGGTGGCCAAGGGGTTACTCAGGCAAACGTGGCTCCCCTGCATGTGAATCCACAGCTGGGAATCCCTCAGCCACAGGGACATCACTGCAGCTTCTCAGATTAGCAGTAGCCCCGTGGTTCCATGTGGAATCACCTTCCAGCCTTAGTTCCTCCTGCAGCTTCCCCTTCCTCTGGGAAGGGATGTGCAAGACCTCCACTCTTAGGCAAACGGACATTTTGGGGCAAAAATATGGGATCTCAGATGACTACAAGCACTTCAAGAGAGGTTAGGTCAAATCCTAACACTTTAGGAGGGCTCTAGACAACAGGGAACAATTCACTTTTCCACCATATGTTAAAACGGACAAATCTGTTTCAGTGCCTGTTCAAAATGATGGGTATTTCTAAAATAGCTTACCTAATTTCCTAAATTGTATTAGAGGAATATCTAGAATAAGGAATGAAGAAGAAAGTGACTAGACCTTGGCTCAAAATAAGAGCCTCTCCTCACCTATTTTTAACGTTCTAGGAGACTGAGGCAACGCAGTCTCCACAGGGTTATTCCCAGAACTAAAGCTTTCAAGGAATATGCAGCAACTGATTTTGCAAGGACCAACTTTGAGATATCCTTAACCTGAGGCATCCTTTGAAACATACTGTTAGTACACAATCGGATAGAGACCACAGTGTACAATACTGCCAAACTGAAGTAGGCTTTTGCATTAAAACTTGCAGGAGATGCATTAGTTGCAGTATAATAGATTTTAGAACTTCTTCTCAGGCAGCTTGAAGACTTGCTTGCATCCGAGTAAGATGTCATGCAGAAAAAATGTGAATGATAAAATTCTCTTCAAATAGCTGTACCATAAAACAAGTGGAAAATGTTTTAAGACAGTCAGTCCCTCCAGAAACGTTGGGAACAGCAAACTTGCCAAATGCAGGATTCAGCAGCAAAATAGTTTTCAATAGCCAAGAGAACTATCTTAACTCCTGTACTAAATAAGCTAATCTGTACTTGCTTTTACCAACGAGAATGAAGGCTTCCATGTCAGATAACTTATCTGCATTGCTGATCTATTTATAAAATATTTGTTGAAGGGGAACTTTTCCAAAATGTTATTTTCTTTGCAGCGGATTTACAGGTTTGGCAAGTGTATCCAATTCCAGGAGCAAGGCAGAGCCATATCTGAGGTTAGGTACCACATTTACCAAGCTACCTTATCTTTACATTTTGTGCATACTGAAATACTCAAGTCTTACAGTATTCCTTCTTTCTCTTCTCCTAGTTCTAGCATTTTGTTATTCCACAGAATCAAAAGGAAAATTTTACAGGAAAAGCAGGTTGTTGGAAAAGACTGATGGTATTATTTATTGTGAATGCATCTTTACAGGGAAATCATCAAGTTACCTTTAAATATAACTGACCTTTAACTTTTCAAGATTAGCCCATTCTGTTCAGAGCCCCCAGCTGTGTAGCTGGCTTGAAGACTGAGCCTTTCAATTCACCCGTCAGCTTAGGGCAGAACAGGGCAAATCTGAGCCACCTCAGCAGCACAGACCAGACTTCTGGTCCCTTCCTAGTATTTTTTGCCACTGGGTCAGTGCGAGCCCCTGGCTCCATCCCTCTCTCCTCCCCCAGGAGGAGCTGACGATTCCCTGCCATGGTGCCCCCATCCTGCTGCCCGCACACCCTATTCCTCGTGCCTCGGTGCTCCGATTTCCTCCCTGTACAGCTTCCCATAGCTGCACCAAGTCGCAGGAGAGCAGGAGCAAAGGCAAGATGAGGATATCACAAGGATGGCAGTCGCCGCTACCTCCCTGCCACCTCTTGGCCTCTTCCCTGGCCCCTTTCCTTCAAATAAATCAATAAATCTCTTGCATTAAAGCACATTTTAGGATCTTGCTTAGCGTTCTGATCACTGAGTGCTTACTTACAGCACTATTTTAACAGGAAAGCCAAAAGCTAAAGGTGCTATTGTTTCTACATAAATGATCTGAACAAACTGTGCTAAAGATAGTACTCAATTTACAAAGTTTAAGTATAAAAAGTCTGCAACCAAGAACATTCATCTGTGCCAAATAAAGAAATTATGAAATTATAGCCTCTGGAAAAAAAAATAATTAAAAAAAGCACCTACTTTACCTCGAGCACATGTCAAATTAAAAAGATTATTAAAGGAACCACAGCCAAGATTTTCTTCATTCACATAAAGGAATCACATCACCTCAATTTACCTTTTTTCTCTACCCATATCAAATTTTGTGTTGCTCTCCCCCCACCCTAACTCAAGTTGGGGAAGACCAAGAGATGCCTGCACCAACACCACAGAAGCTCGGCTTCCTACAGTTTCTGCAGCCATTCATATCAGCCTTCATAATGGTTTATTTTAAACCAAGCATTTAAGTGGAATTTTACTTTTTATTATTATTATTATTAAGAAAAAGCCACTCTTACTACTGAAGCCAAGGAAGGAGGAGTTAGCTTGCTTCCAGCTGCAGTTAAATACCCTCTGAAACGCCCTGGTTTCATTAAGACTTCCTGGAGGGCCCCGGGAGATGTTCCTCTGCAGTTAGCTCAGAGTTACTATACAGGCCCGTTCCGCCCGTTTGCCTGCTCTTTACAACCTTCCTTCCATGTGCAGCTATATTTAATCTTAATTTATGAACTGCTGCCATCAGCTCCCTGCAATCCAAAGGCTTCGCTGTGTATGTTTTTGCAAACCATTGTATGATATCCTCATTTTCCCTTCAACACTGCCCTTTAATTTGTGATCTCTGTAGCTTGCCAGCGTTTCTCTGCTAGAGGCTCCTTCTCAAGCATTTAAAGAACATTCTCCACTACTCGCAGGACAGTCTCTGGACTGCAATGTACCCAGAGCATCAGCTTCACCTAGATCCTGCTTTAAGCATCCAGGCTCTTGACAATCACAAGACAGACAGAAAATGATACCTGAGGTGCTCTTACAGCTTCTTTCACCTCTTCTCATTAATGCTCACTATGCTTATAGGGAACTGCCTTCTACCAGCCAAAGGTCTCAGGAAGTATTTCTAAACTCTCTTAACAGCAACCGGTTGCAGAAAAGTTACCCTTTATATTCTTAGGAAGATAAGAATTCCACTGCTCAGTAACCTACAGGAAAAGCTTCTGAGAGGCACGACAGATCTGTTCTTACCCAGGCACCTGCTTCTTTAGCCGCTCTGCCCCAGGTTTATTCAAGTTAAAACCAGGGTAGCTAAACGTGCAGGGCCAAGTCCCACAGAGCAACTAACTCACTACCACAATCAAGGCAGGTTTGACTAGCAGAACATTAATTCTACATGACAACATGCACAAACAAAGAGGACCTAACCTAACTGATTGTACTGAACTGTGAATAAAAGACAAAAAAGAGTGGCTTAACATGCTTAAAAGATTTCACGTTTAAAAGATGTCAACTAAAAATCACAAACTCCTCATCTAACCATGTATTCAAGAAGATAAAACAATAACCACTGTTTCATTCTTAATAGGTTTTATACTCGGCTAGTATGATCACACTCTGGAAACTACTTCTAGATTTAAAGGATATGCTTCTCTTTCAAATGAGAAGAAAATATTTTTGTTAGGGTAAACAACTGTAGAACACAATCCAGCAGCTGATATGCGATACTGGCTTTCTTTGTATGGATTAGGGAGAGCACTGCAAAGGCCAACTGCATACGAGTTTGGAAAGGGATGTTTTAGCAGTCAGCAAGATTGCAGATCAAGATTAAGAAAACCCAGATTCACAATCAAAGCAGAACAGTGTAGGGTTCTTCCATGACCCCCAAAGGCAGCGCCAAGTGAGCACGAGAGTGATCTCAATTAAGGGCTCTGTAAATCAGAAATTCTTACAGTTCATGCTGAAAACAATGTTTTCTACTGTAATTGGGAAGATCCCAAAATAGCTTCTTGCAGACTTTTTTTACTCTTTTTTTAAGAGTATTGCTCTTATTCAAAACTGATGAACAGGTACAGGACAGCACTTAGTTAACTATGGTATCTGGCCAGTGAAACCCAAATCAATCAACATCCTTAACAGAAATGAAAGCTCTTTCACTTGATTTTTCATTGTAGTCCACAGCAAGAGTGTCCACTCCTGTTCCTATCAGTTTCATATAGGGAAGGCTGATTTTATGTATTAGCTACTTCATCTATAATTATTCATTACTATCTTGGCTCAAGAGATTGGACTGATGCTTAAAAGGAACCATATCACACTCTTAGCTTAGGGAGAAGCTACCTAACCAGCCAACTGAAACAAAAAAGGCACTATCTTTGTCTTCACAGGAGGGGCAGCAAAAGGTGAAGCAGCAATTCTGTGTGCTGAGATGAGAAAGGGGAAGAAGGGAAAAGATGTATACAAGGGCAGAAGCTTCCTAAACAAGAACTGCAGCCAAGGGAATTACAGTAAACAACCAAACCTTTCTGTTTGTTTTTATCCTATAAAGACAACAGTTATTTTATCTGCAAAAACAACTCCTCCTTTAATCATATCACAGTAACCTATTTTTTCTTGCCTCAGGCTAAAATCACTTACGAAATATCAAGTCCACAGCATTAAGATTCAGGATCCCTGGCTCAAGAAAAACATCTGGAGACTAAGACGCAGCCTCTCAAGCTGCAGTTCTCCCTTTGGAGCTCTGCTTCTCAGCGCTCCCTGCAGACAATCTGCTCTAGCAAAGGCCTTCAGAGCAGCCCAAATGCATCAGTGACATCAGGAACTCGGTTTTTAGGCTTCACAGTGGGTCTTCCAGGCCCTTCTAAAATTCAACTCCTTTATCTTCATGGCTAAGTAAGAGTCAACACCTTGAGTCTCGTAAGGCACCAAACACTTTCCATATGGTAGATATAATTGTGTCTGCAGGGAATTCTGTACAGTTATTTCAATAGGCCTTCAGCTGGCAGCTCTTCAGGACTCCCCTGAAGAGAAACAAGAATGTTGGTCTGTTAATCCATTTTTTGAAGAATACAAAGTTGTTTCTATGTGTACACCAGCCAAAGTTTTTCCTCTCTATAGCAGCAGGAATCCTTGTTGAACATTTAAACTAAAATTCAATCTAAACTAAAATTAATCTAAAATTAAATTCCAGACTAACATACATCCAGTATATTTAAGCAAAATGCACTGGCATCCAAGTATGATTAATTAAAGGCTGAAATATATACCAGAATATATGGCTAACACAAAGTTAAAATATACATTGATAGACAAGTTCCCATTTCATTTCAGATGAAAAGCTTGCTTCTCTACAGTATGAGCATCTTTTTTTTTTGTGAAATACAAGACATTCAAAAAAAATCAAAATACCTCCCAAATATCTGAGGGAACCAACTGGCTTTAAATATTGTTTAAAACAATAATAAAGAGAATATGTATTTAACTGTTCCATAAAGGCAGCTCACAGTCAAACAAGGGGATACTCCAGGAGAGCCTGGAGACAAATATGACCAATAAGTATGACAGAGAATATATAAGATTGAAAGATGCAAGCTGCACACATTTTAAATCATGCTTTATCTACAAAAAAATGCTCAAAAAAATGAAATTTCGAGATGATTTTACAGGATTACATAAACTGATACTCTTCACAGTAATTCCACACAATCATAATAAAATGTATTTATACATTTTGCATGTGTAAAATTTCAGAGCTCTATTGTTTCCAAATGACTTAGAAGAGAAACACGTTTACATAAAATACTCAGACTGTGTTAAAGTAATACTTCAGCTACCTGAGCACATTAATTTAGGTAAAATAAGCTGTCTTTATAGCTGTTACCTAAACAGCTAGAACCTTATTGTAAGCACAATTTAAATATCTGAACAATTTGGAAATTCTTGAAAAGCTACACCTTTGAAAACAGGTACCAAACTCTTTCTGAAAGTCAAGGGATGTTGGCCACCCCTTCTTCCCTTCAGGATCTTTTCCCATACAAGTGCATCTGTTCTCTTCATTTGCATCTGTTCATGCTTTATAAGTTTTCCTCTGTTTAAGAGGTGCAGGTCAGATTTTAGCATGTTCAGCATTACCACACAAAGCCTGTCAAACAAAACAACAGCCGCTATGTTGAACTGCATGGATTTTTGCCCTTGTTCTCCAGCACCCGGGGAAGTCACCCATGCTCCTGTCAAACTGCAGGGGCATCAAAGTGTGTCACCACTGACTGGGCACTAAAGTTCCTGCCACTCTCTGACCTCAGAGAAACTGCATGAAACACCTAACCGCACACGTGGAGAATAATGGCAGGGTTTGTATTTGGCAAGCAGGCAGGTACTGTGGTACTGTCTATAAGATACCTGGCATGCTTGTGAGGGTGATGCTATTTGTATTTCTGGGAGTTGGCACACACAAAAAAAAAAGGTTTAAAGAATCACTGTCAGACACCATTAGCTTGCAGACCTGTGGTTCCATCCCAACTGGTCTGGAGCATGTTCCAAGTTAGATAAATCTGCGCAGGATATTCAGCTGGTTGAGGGCCTGGGTAGCAAAGTGACTATCATCTTTGTTTCTCCTTTTCATCCTTATCCTCTCTCATACCCAGTGCATGAGGAGAGGCAGATGGGCCAAGGACAGCAAATAGTGCCCATCCCCAAGGAGCCTTCTCTCCTGCTGCAGGTACTGAGATTTATCATCAAAACTGCCTGGGACCCCGACGGCTGCTCGGTTGCCTGCAATACTGGCAGGCTGCGAGAGTCCCAAAGAGAGACATATGTGCCAAAATATGTGCTCCTGCTTGCCAAGCATATAATCGTGATGCGTACTTCCTGATAGGAAAAGGATTTAGTAAATATGAGACAATTTCCTTTTCCCCTTGCTCAGAAACTGTCGTTTCCCACATGTTTAAGGTCAGGGAAAAAGAAAGGGCACTGCCTCCACACTTAAAAGCGTCTCTGTTCGTTTTCTGCACAGGGTGTTTGGCTTCATTTTATCAATCATACATCATGATTTATTACCAATTCTGAGGACAGAATTGGTAATCTGCTACCCCTGAAATTCTTTGAAAAATGTTTGTGGGCTCCATCCATGTAGCAGATACAGCATCAGTTGTCCTCCAGCCCATCCAACTTGGTGGTTTGCCACTAAGACCTCTCCTGATCTGAAGCACTTGGGGAGCACCTGGAACTGGACTTGAGTTTTGTACTTGAATCAAGGCACATATTTGGTTAAAAATCTTTATGAGAAGGGAATTTTTCCAAAAACCTGCCCTTGCAAGCAATTTTAATTAATCTGGAACAGGATGCATATAGAATAATAGATAGTTTATGATGCATAAAAAGGCAATGGGTAAGCCAAAAGGACAAAATACACAGGTCAAGGAGCTAAACAGCAGAGGGTATTATAAAACTAAAGCAAATTTTCAGCTTGCTTTTTTACCATAGTACTAGAATGTTCTGGTAATAGATTAATGCTAATGCTTTATGAGCAAGGCTGGTAAAACGGTAATAGCCAAACTAAGGATAATTTCACCAATGCTGTTGAAAAATGAACATGAAGATATCAAGCATCAGATGGTCTTTAGGCAGTATGCTAAGAAAAAGATAAACTCTGAAGTACTGGATTTTTGCTTTAGGAGGGTGTATTGAGATTTGTGTCAAAATACTGAAGCAAAATAAAACAAATCTAATAGAATTCTAATTCTTACAACATTAAGGCTTCCAGATTAGCAGAGAGTCATTTCTCACACAGGTATGTCAGAGCAGAACTTGTCTCCTTACTGAAAGGCACTTCAGTAACAGTTTAATCATTTGATGAGCAACTTCCATGACTATTTTACCTACTTCGCAACATCCTTTGGCTTCTTAACCCATCTTTTCCTATTTGCAGAAAAAGGGGGAAGCGAGACTTTCTACTCATAGCAAGTTGTCACAGATTTGCATTGCTAAAGAAGACCCATTCAGCTGAGTCAACTTAAGAGCTTAAAAAGGATGTAGCAAACCAGTTGAAGTGTTTTTGGAACAAAAGGCACCATGCCTGCATGCACGATGCACACAGCGAGTTTGTACGGCAGCCAGGCTTGCCTGATAGCAAATGGCGGCGTGCAAATATTTACTCAGTTCCAGCAGAAGCATTAGCCATTTTTTCACGCTTTCTTCTGCTTTTTGCATCAAGATTTCCCTGGGAAAGGAACAGGGGAAAGTACTGCTAAACTCCCAAAATAATTGAAAAATCCCAGTTACAATTGGAAATATTACTATCTCCCAATCAGAAGCTTCCCATAACTGCCCTAAGTCCACAAACTCTGCCTCACATTCAGGGCTTAAGCCTCAGTCGATGTCTCCTCAAGATTTACCTGTACAAGCAGTGATCAAAGAGATACAAAACAGAAGAATCTCCTGCCTTCCATCTAGAAATTAAAACACGTTATTTATTTTTAAATGTTACAGTTTAGAAATAATGAGCTTTTTTTTTAAAAAAAAAAAGCCTTCCAAATCAAACTCATGTTCTGTATTGGCCTCTTTTTGCTACTTCTCCCCACCCCTCCTGCCACCAGCTGAATCACATCCTAGCACATAAGCTGGGATGTTGGACTCTGGAGCCAAACACAAGCTCTTCTGGTCTTAAAAGGAGTGCCAAGGTAATCACTGGCAAAAAGTACACAGGCTATTAAGAGAGAGAAACTAGCAGAAACTCTCCCATACATAACAGACACACACGGATCTACTGCACACTGTTTCTTCGCCATCCTAACTCTGTCTATACTATAGACATTGCCCAGTTTGGGGATCTTCAGCATAACGGGGACCCAGACGTGGGAATCGGAAAATAAGACACGTGATGGAAGAACATAAAGGCATTCCTGTGTCTGACCACAGAGACCAAGTACTTCACAAAAGCAGAACTAGCTCAAATCAGTTTGCAGTGCAAACAAAGCAAGACCAAGAAGCACTGCCCTCCATAAGATGTTTCAGGAATAAGGGGACAAAAACAGTTTTCAACTCCAAACCAAGGCCTGTTCACAGCTATTGCCTGGTTTCAGAAGCAAGGTTCATGTCATCACATTACCTACCTGTTTGTTATCATTCTCTAACAATTACTAAGTTTAATGCTCAATTTTCATTGAATTTGGCTGTAATTCAGAGAGCTCAATAATATTCTATTCCTACCAGATTCATGAGAGCAACTATGCAGGAGAGAGATAGAGTTTGGAGTCTACAGCATGATTCCATAACTCTGTGACTTGCTAGCTTGATTTACTGTCAGTACTTGCACACCACCAGACCAAACAGACAGGTAGCTAAGGGATAATGGGGAAAAACAAAGGAAGGAAAGTTACTGACAGCACTGAAACATTTTTGGGGTCAGGAGTAAAGCTGGCAGTTTGTTATAAAGGAAGATAAAGTCACAGAAAACCATGCTTCCCTATGGCTTTCATTAGAACGTAGTTTAAATACTTGTATTCCTGATGCTTACAAGCAAGCTTCAAGTGAATACTGGGGAGGGTTACAAGAAAGGCAACCTTATTCATCACTGCCAACTAAAAGAACTTTGTAGACAGGAAGCTTAAAGCTAGAGGAACTCATCAATTCTTGTACCTTGATGACCTGTATCCTGACAGACCAAGGATTCCAGCTTCCGCGCTTAGTTTCGTGCTTATAAATGCCAATATTTCACATTACTGCTTCTACAACTATCACAATGTAAAGTGGAGAAGCAGACTGGGAAGGGGAAAAAAAAGGTAAAGGAACAAAAGGAGAGCAATATTTCAAATATATAAAAAAAAATAGTTAGCCAAGGATGCATACTCGACTTGCTTTTTTCCGCACCCATATTACATTCACTCAAAAGCTGCTGAAAGAAGTTAGCTGAACCAAATCTAGCCAAATCAATCAGTTTCAGCTGATATTAGGCAAACTTGTCGGACCTTCATGCTGAGTTCTGACCATATATGTCTGTGTGTGTTTGTGCCCCTAATCTAGGATTATCTGCACTGAAAAACATGTGGCTACAGAGGGCTGAACAACATATAAGAGCAAGAAAGGCACATTATAAAGCTGTGATGACTATAAATATCTCAACTGATACTGCACAAAGGTTGATATAGACAGAAGTCTCATCTCACACATAGTAAATCTGATACTTCTAGTCAAAGAGTCCCATTATATTTGCATGCAATCATACTTAGTTCACAAAGGCTTTACAGATAGTCATCCTTAGTTTTTGGTAGCAGTCATTCCTCATCGCAGGCACACAGACTGTACTGCAGTTTATTTTATGGAGCATGGCATCCTGATAGCCTGGAGCCAGAGGTCACCCGCACTGGGTATGTCGTGTCCGGAGCCAAGAGGCTCCTTTCCTCAGAGCTGGGTAGCCCATCTCCCTGTGGCTCAGGCATTAAGAGGCAGTTTCAAAGCTGCACTGACACTTTAGACACAGGCACATGTTTTGGGGTTGGTCTCTTCTCAGACCAACAATCTACAGAACAAGAGGAACTGACCTCAAGTTGTGCCAGGGGAGGGTGCGGTTAGATATTAGGAAAAATTTCTACCTGGAAAGAGTGATGAAGCCTTGGAACAGGCTGCCCAGGGAAGCAGTGGAGCCACCGTCCCTGGCAGTGTTCAGGAAATGTGCAGATGAGGCACTTACGGACATGTTTTAGCAGACAGGGTGGTGATGGGTTTACAGTTGCATCTGATGATTTCAAAAGTCTTTTCCAACCATGGTGATTCTATACAGCTATAAACATACAGACAATATATAAAGCACTTTGGTTTCACTAAGGAGATTGACTATACTAACTTGCATGGTAAGCTCTTTAAGAGAAAACACCTGTTTGTTAGAAGTTTCTATTACATAACAATTCAGGGAAGTTCATTTGCAGCCTTCATAGAATTCAAATTGCTTAATTCAGTTGCTTGACTAGAAGAAAGAGGAAAAATACACTATAAATCACACTACAATTCTCATAACACTGTAGGGGAAAGAAAAATTGAAGCATCTTGGCATGTTAGTACAGGAATTCAGGAGATCTGATTTACAACTCTCATAACAGCATCTCACCCTTTCCAGAAAGGTCAGGAGATCCCTCATGTTTTAATGACAACCTACCTTCTTAATACTTATGTAAACTACAGGTTAAAAATATAGCCATCCTAAGACCACAGAAAAAAATGTCGTGCCATTAAAAAATGGATTTAATTTAAATTAGAAATTTCAAAAGATTTTTTTATATAGTTTTCCATTTAAAGAAAT
>JAVCKT010096992.1:0-12251 GCA_032273925.1 Rhynchotus rufescens | reverse complement strand
ATTTGGCCTCCTCAGAGGTGAGCAGAGGGACAGGATCCCCTCTCTGCCCTGCTGGCAACGTCCTCCTGATGCAGCCAGGAGGCCATTGGCCTCCTTGGCCACGAGGGCCCTGCTGTTCCTAAATTGCTGTCTATCTCATATGAAGCAGAAACTCAAAAACATTTAATGAAATCCACAATAACTGTCTGACCATCAAGCTGTCAGGTAGTCTGCCATAGATCTCTCTCAGTATCTCCTGCTTAAATTCCTGTTGTGCTGGAAATAAATCATCTCTTTTCAGTCAAATGGGACTTGGGCCTGACTATCCCATATCCCAGCTAAGTGCTGCAACTACTAGGCTAAAAACTCTCTCATTCTCATCTGTGATCCAACGAATGCTTAATTAAACACACATTCACTAATAGTTTGCACTGTTGGCCATACTCAATTTGAAGCCACTACTAGCTTTGTAACATTAGGATTCAGTTTCGAAAAAACAAATTTGGAAAATTCATTTAGGAAAGTCTATTTGTTTTCTCTCACGTGCACTCATAGGCTGTTTTTAGGGGAAAATTCTCTAGAAAAAATATTCAAATTATTCCTACCACTGGCAATCAATAATGCTAATAACTGCATATTTATATACTTCATCCCTCATGAAAACATAGCAGCATGCTCACGTTCAAAATGCTGATACAGAGGAACACGTGTATAATTGGGCACCAATGATAAGAATGCAAAAGTATTTTTACCTTCTTTCTGACAATAAAGTCTGTAACAATGATACCCATAGAAAAAGTGGACATTATATATTATAATGTGCAGATTTTTAGGAGAAGGCCTCATTATTCTCCACATCTCCATCCTTTCAAATGGGGGAATTACATTTGCGTTTCTGAAATTACATTTTACATGAAAGATATCTTATGTAAGTGAATTAGATCTTGACAAATGAAGCAAAGTATTAATTACTGCAGTGTTTTCCCCACTGTGTAAAAAAAAATATTAAATCATAGTGTCAAATACATTGTATTATCTGGAAATATATGAAAAAGTTTAACAGCGTGTTCAGGTCAATAAAAATTAGTTCTATGATCTCTTACTTTTTTAAGCTCAGTATTATTTATTGCACTATGGAAACACTTCCTAGGTTGAATTTTGTATTAAACAACCCATACATGCCAGTGGCCAAAGTGTTATTTATTACTGATTTCTCTTGCAAGCTCAGATTTGTGCCTATGAGAGCTGCACATTCCAAGGAAATTTGGAATTGCCCAAAGAAGTCAACAGGAGACTTGGTACTGATGGAAACAAGGCCAGGATTTTTGTTCCTGTACTTCACAGTGGAGACGATTTCAGATTCATTTTGCAGAGATGAAACTTCCATCAAAATTAATAACATTTGAACATTTGAATGCCACAAATTATTTATCCACTTATCTTTCCTTAGTATGTTTAATAGCTACCTGCATTTATGGCAATATATCTTGCAGATTATATACACTTCTTGTATCAGTGAACTATTAGACACTATCATCCCTAATAATATTTTCTTTACACTCTGACAGGACAGCAATGGAAGGAAACATCAAATGATTGATGCAGAAATAAGAAAATGTGATGCTTTGCCATGGTCTTGGCAACAGGAGGATTCCCCTCTCTCACCCAGGTTCATTTCTACAGATTAAGAATGTTCTGCAGAAACAGCAGTTACTGGAAATACTCATAGATAAGGGTATGGGAAAGCCCATACAATTCTGATAGGCATTCAGATCCCGAGCTCACTTCAGGAAGGTATGACATTTTGTATAAATGTTACAGGGCTACTTTACAGACTCAGGGAACGTTATTTTCATGTTTCTATTAGGAAAAAAAAAATGTTGTTTTGTTTTATGGTGTTTTTTTAACACCTTGCTATAGAAATATCAGTGGTACCTTTGGACAGGCAGCAACAGTGTCAGGGATAATCCAAATTACATGACCTCATTCAAGAGCCTTCGTGTTGAGATGAAATACTAAACTCATTTTCCCCAGTGTTCCACAGGCTAATAAACTGCAGAAAGTCGGTCTCTCTCTCTCTCCCTTTCTCTCAATTAAATTAAAGCCATCTATAACTCACATTTTTTATCCTTCTAGTCAGGGTAAGAGCATTGTTTAATTCAAACTAGAGAAAATCTTCTATGAAGAATGATGAGACATTACAATTAAAATAGGAGGGTTTTTTTTTGCTTTTTTCAAGATTCAGGTTCTCATTTTTATTTTGTACCAGTCAGTACTTTCTGCTACTGCATTATATTCTTCCACTAATGCAGCAGTCTAATGATGTGCCAGGGACCCACGATGATGGCTTTTGTCTAAGACAAGGATATATTCTACTGCTTTAGTAGTATATTAGAAGCAAAACAGATCTTTGCTCTAACTGTTGCAGGAGAAATTATATACCTAATTTTACACGTGAGAATTTAGACAGCCACATTTTCTGCTGAGGCATTTGAAGACCAGTTCTGCAAAGATCATTTTCCAACTGATAAAAATGCAAAAAGCCAAATGGCCTACTTAAATGTTTCAGGGCAGACCCAAGCTTTGGTGCCTTGCTGAGTAGGACATTACATCCTTGTCTAGGCTAAAGACTGAGGACTCTCAGTCTTTACTGCGGTTATTTCATACCTCTGAAACTGGGCCACCTATTTCCTTGTCTAAGAAAAGATTTTGGTTAGGAACAGAAATACTGTTACACTAGACTGAAGCCAGCCCTATCTGCTGCAATATCTGCACCAGGGAACCAAGGGCAGCTTTTCTCAGTTCCTTTCTCGTCCCTTTCTCCATCAATAAAAAAACCTCCAGAAGTTTAGGGGGTTTATTATTGCCTCTGTATTTTTAACCACCAGCTTTACTCTGTATGGAAAATCATCTATAATTTTGACTGCTTTTTGCATGTTTTTTTGCCCTTAAAAACTTCCAAAATCATCATTTTCTACATTAATTGTACATTGTATGTTTTTTTTAAAAAAAGATTTTGTTTTGTTTTTCTGTTTGTTTTTAAGGAGAATTTCCTTTTCATCTTTCTCTTGTGATCTTGGCCTGAGGCACAGAAGTTTTAAAAATATCAGCACAGACTTCTAATACATGCCATTTATAAAACTGAATCAGAATGACTTGCTTTTTTCCCAGAGGTATAGAATGCATACGCTCATCGACATGAAACAAGGTATACTGAAAAATCCAGTCTCATTGAATTTACTGAATTTAAATACACGTTTCTATGGATGATTAAAGTCTAATATGCTAAAAGCTAAACATTAATCATCAAGAGCTAAAACTCTTTTAAAAGGAAAAATCCATAAATTAAATTGATTCCCATTACTAGATCCAGTAGCAGTGGTAATAAATTAATGCTGAGTTTCTGAAAATAATTGATGCTACTGTCCTACTGTTAGAAAAGAACAGGGCTGGGGCTCGATAAAATACTCTACTCTTTATTTTCTCTCCAAATAAAATCCCAGTAGTACGCAGGTAGACATACTCTTCTTAACATTGCTAAAATAAAAGAACGCCAATTTCAGCCCTCTCCAAAAACTAAGACTCAAGGGTGATATAATCAAATAAAAATAAAACAGCCTTCCATCTGTCCCTGTAGCTGAGTAAGAGAGAAAAAAAAAAAAAAAACCCTCTTGGATCAATTAAGAAGAATAAAGAAAAGCATTTACCTACATTATTGAGGCACTGGCACTATTATCTAGAAGATAATCCAATATTATCTTCTGACCACCTTCAAAGAAGATGCTCTTGTCTGCAGATATTTTAAAATAACTAAGTGCACTATCAACCACAAAACCACTTAAAAGAGAATGCTGAATAAGCCATTTGGGATTAGAATAAGCTACTTTAGGATTCTGTGGCAGTCACAGAGCACTTGAGTTATGCTCATAATGCCTTTTTTTTTTTTCCTTTCAAGAAAGTTGTGCAATGTACCTTAATGGAGTGGAAATAAGCAAACCTAGTTCAGAAATTTGATGAACTGAACACTAAAAACATTTCTTTCCTACCAACAATAAACTAATTCCCAATAATTCAAATTGTAATTCCAACTGCAATGCACTACATGTGGCTTCATCTACCAAAGAACATGCGTTCTCACGGAAATTTATCTTAAACATCTATTATAGAGATTGGCATGGCAGCACATGCAGTGCTAAGAGTCTCTAGGCCAACCTCCTGTTCAAATCAGGATTATCCTGGGAGAGATCACAGGATAGATCCCTGAGGAATTCAGCTTATAAGCAGCCTCCAGGTGGAGCAGATCCCATCAACCTCTGAGGTCCATGACCCAACCTGCTTTTCAACTCTCTAGCAGTCCAACTACACCGCATTAATTTCTCTATGGATACACAGTAAACTACCCAAGCCTTGCTAAACTCAAGACCATGTCAGTCCTCACAGGGTCATACCTTATGATTCCATTTCATAAGGAAAAGCTTTAACAAAAAGCTTCTGTTGGACTACTGCTCTGCAGGTAATCATATTTTGAAGAGAAAACATATACTGTAGTATAAGTCTGTAGCTTTTTTTTGGTACAAACAGCTATGATTTCATAATAATTATGAAGCTTTGCCTGTTGCTCAAAATCTAGTTGGAGTTCATGCTATCTGTAAATGTTATGATTTATTATCCATTACCATGAACCATTTATTATCCATCTGTGAACCATTATGGAGTAGATATCAGTGCCTTGCATTGAGCAGTCAGCAAAGAATGAATATGCTTTTTATTTTTTTAAGGCAGAGGTATAAGTGAGGAAGTAAAAAAAATGAACTTCAAGTATTTTTTTAATAAATGCTGTCATTACGAGAAGACCTTCTCTCTTCTCCTCTTTGACTAGAATTTCTTTTAATTACCTGTATATTGCTCTGCTTCAAACAATTGGATGTCAGAAGAAGGAACCTACTACAAGTATTTTCAAATGCTCTCGTTCATATATGTACATATTTATTTATGGAACATGTCTGCCACTGTCCTAATGAAACACTGTGGAATGCAAAACAATCTTGGCCAAGGATCATCATCTTAGCCCAGGACTCATGTTATGGTTTGGAAGTGACAGCTTCTAAAGTACTTATTAACCTGTCAAAACTGTAAAGTTGATTAATAAAGTGAGATAATTTCTCATTTCATGACAGTAATTTTTTGGAAAAAAAGTATTTATTTTTAAAGTCTTCATTGATCTCTCATTTAAGAGGATTTTCTATTATATATGTAGTCTGGAAAATTACCTTATTCCCTCAACCAGTAAATGACCTGGGAAGAGGTGTGGAGGGCGGGGCACAGCATAGAAAGCAAAGGTAAAGTACTTTTTCTCTTCTATATATAACATACATTATCACAACAGAAGCTAAACATAATTTCCTTAATGGAAAAAGGATGTCCTTAATTGCTTTATATAAAAAATCAATTTAAATAGCAGAAAGATGGAAAATGTCAAACCCTTAAAAACTCACTAATTACATTTCCAAATATGATTTACCATTTACAGTTCTGTTATTGACAGATTTAGAAGTCAGAGATAGTTCCATGAGTCCAGGAGGAACTCCAGGGACTGCTGTTATGTAACTCACAAATGGTGTCTAATATCATTATATTTTAAGGAACGCCATAGCCCAGCCTAACTAAAGCATTTGTTAAAGCCCTAGAAAACTTGGCCCTCTTAAAATATACTTCGTAGCTGAATGAAGTACCAAATTTGGGTGGCAAGCTATTGGTAGATTTTAAGATCAAATGAGCCTATAAGGTTGCCTAATTTAATTATGTATTGTTTTTGCTTATAATACATGCATACATATCTAAAAAAATAAACATTTATTACTATCAGTGCTGCCTGATTCACAGAAGATAACACATAGTCTTGAAATCCACTGGCATTTAAGGTGGTGCTTATATTATGCTTTTAAGGTTAAGGTTATGAGGTGCTAAGCAGCTCTCATGACATTGCCCTAACTCACTATGAATTTTAGACTACTAACATGAGAAATGGATATTTTCTGTTTAACTAAAAATACCACCTGTAAGGTGACTTTACAGGCATTTCTGTTGCCAATACTTTCAAAATTCTCTTTAAATAAGGAAATATATGCTCCTGCTCATTTATTACAATGACTTATTGTTTTCCTATACTTTTTCTAATAGTTTATTAAAACAAAATCAGTTTCCTTAAAAGACACAATCATGAAACCACTTTATAACACAAAAATCTGCAACATTAAGCTTACTGACTTCAGTTGGCAAAGGTGAGTAAATGTGGCATGAGATCAAAGTTGTAGTTAGACATCTTTAGATCATCTGTGAGGTAAAGTGCAATCTTGTCCCTTGGCAAGAACCAGAATGAAATAGTCCTTTAGCTATAAGAACATATAGATGGCCTTGCCGGAGCTCAGATAATTCAGGTATTGGAACTAGCACGATCAAAAGAGAACTGAACATTGAACAACTTCCACTGTCAAGAGCTCCTGTCATAATTAAGAACAAACACATAAAAACTCCACTCCCTAAGCATGTACTGTGTTTAAGAAACTTGGAATCTGTGCTGGAGTATATTATGTTATGTTATGTTATGTTATGTTATGTTATGTTATGTTATGTTATGTTATATGCCCATATTGGAAACTGGATATAGATATTGGAGTATCTGTGCTGGATTCAGTATCTGCTTTTGCATTATATGCCTTTTTCATCTGTTGGCAAAGCTGCAAGGGAATATATTAAGAACTTAGTGAACTCTGTCAAACTCTGATTTTGGTCAACTATAAGGGTGTTTATTCGAACTGGCTGTTGAAATAACAAGTCATTCTCCATCTTCATATTAAAATCCACATCAAGCATGTGTCCTAGTTATTTTTTCATACTTCCCCCTGCCCCAACTGAGAATGTGACCCTACTTCTGCATGCAACTTTGCAGTGCTCTTGCTCCCTGAGCCTCTGGATGTTGCCACACTGCTGCCTTCAGTGCCATCCAGGGGCAAGAGAGAGCCCAGAGCTCCTCATGTCTTCTCCCAAACTCCCCCCAAAGCAAGTAAGCAAAAATTATCATTCAATAAGAGATGATGAAAGAAGGCAAGCCAAGTTCCAAACTGAAAATTCCGTGTGTAGTGGCCAACTTTTCTCTCACCTTAAGTTTGCCATCTGAGCATCTCTGCTGACTAAAAGGGTAACCTGTGACTTGTCCTGGGGGAGTGAGGCTTACAGTCATTAGAAAGACTAAGTGGGGAGGCTGAAGTCTATAATATGTTTTTTCTTCTGGAATAAGAATGAGAGCAGAACCAGGGTACCAAGGTTGAAATATTATTCTTTTAACTTGATAGGTTTTGTGCTTTGAAAGATTTTGGGTAAAGGTTGCTATACTCAGGCTTTCCTAGGTACTTCTCTATAATACAGACATGCCATTACATTTTTTTTTCCCTAGAGCAATTTTATATAGCAATTCAGTGCCAATACGAAAATGCATCCCCTCCTCTCAATTGATTATATTCTTTGCAGTTGTTGATGGAAAAGACTGTCCACCTACTGATACCCTGAAAGTTGCAAGGCACTTCCTAACACTGTCAGTCATCCTGTCACAACGTGCTATTAGAAACCCTCCTTTCACCTGTACCCATAACTGGTTTCCACTGCACTTCACGCCATAATGAGTCTCCCTGAAGTCATTCCTGTCAAATTCAGTTCCACAGTTTTACCAAACCATTTAATATTTATGCACTCTTCATTTTAGCTTTCTCTTTTTCAGTAGACCATAATTTCACCTTCACACAATATACTCTCTTTTTCCTTTTGAATTGCCTACTGATTCTTCTCACTGTGCAAATACCTTCTATGCTGAGGATTTGTTTCTATTAGAAAATTATGTGACACAACAGGAACAGCTCTCTAGCTGACTGGCATTTAGAACCCAATGTCCACATTTAATACACATTTCAGATATAAGGAATATTTCATCCTAGCTACACTCTGGCTTTGCAATTGAATCTTCATTAGAAGCCAGAGAATATTTACTGGTTTAGTTTCATCGAAAAGTAAATCCTATTGGAGCACTTGAGACATCTCTACAACAAGATACAAAATGCTGTTCAGGTGAGGATCAGCAGGAGATTCACTTCAGCAATGCCCCGATGATACAAACTAAAACACTCTGAGCAGTTAGCATCAGCTCTGGGATTAAGGCAAATTCTTACTCTGCATTTTTTTTTAAATGTATATATTTATTTGCCACATAAGTGGATTTGTGTAATACCTCATTTATGCTTCACAGACCACAACAAAACTTAAGGTAAATCAATGGTTCCATTGAAATGGTTCCATGGAAATGGTTCCATCATCATTTCAGTGCTTACCTGTCCAATGCAGTCTAGACATCAGTGACTGCTGTTTTATCAGCATACAGATCACATTAATGGTGTGTCAAAAAAAAAGTATCAGAAGACAGACCAGGAAAAACGGGAAATCAGTACCCTCAGAGAGCATTCTGCCTCCTACCACAGCAACTGACTTAAGTATACAGAAGCCTGAGGTTTTAATGTTAAATCAAGATATTGTTTCTATCTATACAACATTAAACATCAGGGAATTTCTCAAATGACATCCAGAGAAATCCAGTTAGTCTTTGATGCATTAATCAAGTTGAGTTCATGGCAGGCCTCCATTTGCAAACTTTTAGAAGGTGAAGATATTCACCCAACAATGAGCTGACTAGAAACGTACCATTTCCAAATAATGAGCCTAGTTGCTCCTCTATCATCTTTCTGAGACTTTTGTCATTAGTCATTTTTTGGTTGGAACTTCATCAAGAAATAGCCCCTTTGAAATTAATAATAGCTTTGTCAAGCCAGTCTTCAAAAAGGACAAGAAGGAGGACACAGGCAACTACAGGCCAGTCAGTCTCACCTCCATCCCTGGGAAAGTGATGGAATGGCTCATCCTGGCTGTTGTCTCCAAGCACATGGAGGACAAGAAGGTGCTCAGGAATAGTCAGCATGGATTCACAACGGGAAATCATGCTTGACTTGTGTCCCTCACAGCATATAGACAGATGGGATAGATGAGTGGACAGTGAGGTGGATTGAGAACTGACTGCATGGTAGAGCTCAGAGGGTGGTGATCAGTGATGCTGAGTCCAGTTGGAAGCCTGTAGTTAGTGGCAGTTCTTGGCCCAGTCCTAATCAATTTATTCACCAATGACCTGGATGAAGTGGTGGCCATTGATAGAATGAGAGGAAATGGCCACAAATTGAAGCACCAAAAGTTCCACAGGAACTTAAGGACAGATTTCTTAACAGTGAGGGTGACAGAGCCCTGGAACAGGCTGCCCAGAGAGGTTGTGGAGTCTCCTTCTTTGGAGAGCTTTAAAACCCACTTGGACACAGCCCTGTGCCACGTGCTCTAGGTGACCCTGAGTGTACATGGGTATTGGACTAGATGACCTCTGAGGTCCCTTCCAACCTTAAGCATTCTGTGATTCTATGATACTCAAAGTGAGAGAATACTAATTTTACTTACAGATGTGTGAATATTAACTTCTGAAAAGCTCAGAATTTGTTGACTTTTATGGTGTATTTGCTTATTTATTTATTTATCTATCTATTTATTTATTTATTTAATTTCTGGAATCCAGAGAATTCCAAAACAGAGGGTTTTTTTAACTCTTGATATCTATCATGATTTATCATTCAAGGAACTAGTATCTGAACTGGTATCACTTCCTAAATTTTTTGTTGTTGTTGTTTTGAATAGCAGGAACAGAGATGGATGCTAGCTGTGTTTACTTTCCACTCTCGATCAGAGGACTTTAGGGCAGCAGAAATAATATCTGAATGTTTGTCATTTGTTGAATGTTTGTCAACAGGTAGAAAGTCTGTGGTTAATGATGCTGGGCTCTTCGGAGCCACCACTTTAAATTCTTGCTTCATCTGTTCAGACTGACAGATCTGAACAGCCAAAGTTCAGATCAGAACAGCCAAATCATAACATAACAACTAGGGACTTTGGACTGATAGATTGACTAAACTCCTCCCAAGAGCAACTTCAGCAACCATAAGTTATTAAAAATTTAAAAAAAAAAAGGAAGAAAGAAAGCTTGAGAGCCAGATAATAGGCTTAAAAGTAAGAAATTCACTTCTTCAAATCCACTATTCCAAAGGATACTTTTTAATTAAGTGCAACACTCAGCAATTAGAACACACTATTAAGTTTCTTAAAAAGTGAATTTTTTTATTCAGCTCTTCAGTTTCTTACCTAAACAATTGTCCGATGATACCCATCAAGAGATATCCAGAAACTATGAAATTTCAGAGCTGTACCACAGCATACATATTTGACCAGAGGTGAGGCATAAAAGGTTCATTCCCAAGGTAGTACACAGAAAATTCAGTTGACTTTTGTTCATACCATAACATACAAGAGATTTTTGACATCATAGCCCGAAGCTAAATTGCCTCCTGCAGAAAAAGTGCTGTAAACTGACTCTTATCATACCACAATATAAATACCAATGATGTCTAATTTTTTTATACAAACTTTTGTATTGACACTTCACACTAAATGGTCTGTGTCTTCACAGAATCACAGAATATTCAAGGTTGGAAGGGACCTCTAGAGATCATCTAGTCCAACCTTCCTGCTCAAGCAGGCACACCTACAGCATGTGGCACAGGGTGGCATCCAAGTGGGTTTTGAAGACCTCCAGAGAAGGAGACTTCTGCCAGACCTCTCTGGGCAGCCTGTTCCACTGCTCCGTCACCCTCACAGTAAAGAAGTTCCTCCTCACCTGGAGATGGATCCTATCTCTGGAGTAAACAAATGTCACAAGCTCATCACTGATTATATTACATGGTACTTTTCACTGTGTTTATTGTCAGAAATGCCAGAAGTGAAGTTTCTCTTTCTGTTTTGGATGTTTACATGTGGTACTCACATTTCAATCTACAACGTCTTGGTAGAAATACAGAGTACACAATCAAAAGCAAAACAGACTATACATACCAGTAATTCACAGAACTCTGGTGTGGTTTAGAAGGAAAGGCTACATCCTGTGATGGCATTGTGATAGAGAGAGCTGCTCTCTCTTGATTGAGAGCTGCTTCCATGTTCTTTGTCTTCAAATGCTTAAAGTTGCACAAAGCAGAATTATCACTCTTTTTCTTTCTCCTAATAGAGCAATTGGATGGCTGCATTCCATGCTCCATATGAAATGCAACTCTATAACATAAATTAACTTGTTTTGCAAGCCACATTGCAGCAATTACATGGCATTTACATGCAAATAATACAAATCATCTGTCATAAAAGGAAAGGCTGAGAGCCTTACAGCCTGGGAAAGAGAAGGTGGAGAGGAATCTTATCAATATGTATAAATATATGAAGAGAGCGGGTAAAGACGTTGTGGCGAGACTGTTCACAGTGATGTCCAGTGGCAGGATGACTGATACAAAAGTCTGAATATAAGGAAAAATTGTGAGGATGGTCAAGCTCTGGAGCACGCTGCCCCAAAATGTGGAGATATCCTTGGAGATACTTAAAGGCTGCTTGCACAGGGTAGTGGGAAACCTGCTATACATGATCTGGCTTGAGCAGAGGGATTATATTAGATGATCTTCAAAGGTCCTTCTGTTCTTCCAACCTTAACCTCTGTGAAATATACAATTGCCTACAAAAATGACAAATCACGTATCACTGCTAATTTCTGCTACTTTAAAGCTTGATTAAAGCATACAAATCCCCATAGAATTCATGAATGATCAGCTCTGAAATTCAGAGGAAATATAATTTTGCTTATAAATTAGCTACTTAGGTTTTTACAGTGCATTAATACTGCTTGGCTACAGCATTGAACCTCATTTTATAGAAATGGGACTTCTACCTGTGAGGCATCCGCAGTGCATTAAACATACCCTATTTAATCTCTTGGGTTGGTCCATAGTAAGCTTAACAAGTGATTCATCCTTTCCATATGAAAAAGGACAAAAAGGTGATCTTTCCAATTTGAACCTCTAATTTACCATCCCCAGCTTCCTTTTCCAAACAGTAAATGGTAGAGAAAAAAAGCTTTTTTTTTTTTTTCTGAAGTTTCATTAGCCTATTTTATTTGATAAAAACAATTATCTGGATCTCTAAAGTCTTTGATGTTCTCTTTATTCCCTAGCCCTATTTCAATACTCAGAGAAAGAAAGAAAGAAAGAAAGAAAGAAAGAAAGAAAGAAAGAAAGAAAGAAAGAAAGAAAGAAAGAAAGAAA
>JAVCKT010096991.1:0-12254 GCA_032273925.1 Rhynchotus rufescens | reverse complement strand
TTTGGCAAATAGGTAAAAGATTGCTAATTGTACTGATGCTGGAAGCTGAGATGTATACCCATACAGATTGCAAATCTATGCAAAAGGGAGAAAAATGCTCATTCTTTACAATCCCATTAGCTAAGCATCTGTCCAGGAATTCAAATCCTGTACTAAAGCAGACATGGAGACACCCATGCCATATCTTGAGGATGCAGCTACCTCTACTTCATGCTTCCATTTAATGAGCCTTTGGAAGAGAAGTGGCACAGAAACAAACACTGTTCTGACAAAAGCAGTAGCATTGTCCCCAGCCAAACAACACTACCAATGGTATTTCCTTACCAGCATCAGGACAGAATGCTTCTTAGCACTGCTGCTCTGTCTCTCCTTTCTTGCTATTTCTTCCTGCTCCATAGGGCAAGACATTCTCATTGCTTGGATTCTTGCCAGTGTCCCCTACTGCCACTAGTATTCACAGTAGTAGATCACAGTACAAAATCATTTGAACGCTAGTCCCTGGGAACGATCTGCTTACACCTAGCAAGCAGTCCAAGAAGAGCTCTAGGACAGCAGGGAAGACACAGGCAAGCAAGCACTGGGAGAAGCTGGCTGCTTACCTCTGGGGGCTCAAGGACTCTATAGACCTGGGGGCAACCTGGGGAGAAGTCCATCAATTTCTGCACTTAAACAAACAACAAAAATACAAACATCCCAATTGCAAACACAAGCTTGTTCTGGCAGCTCAGCTTTATTTATCTATTTTCCATCCTTCTAAACAGATTTTTTTTGGAGGCTCTTTTGATTTGCAAATGCTTCCACAGTATTTTAAGGAAGTGTTAGCCTGAATGCAGATCAGGCAGCTCTCATTTAGGTCTCTGCCAGATTCTAATTGATACCCCAAATCCAGCAGAACCACCACTACAAACTGGAACCAGTCAGCCCTGCTGAGCTATGGCTAAGACTGCTATTTCTTACCTGGTGGCATCTGTGGAGCTTGTCCCATTCTCACATTTCTTTCACAGTAAGTGAGCCTTAATTACTTAGAAAAGTTATTTCATAAGATTTAGTTTAACAGGTGACTGTCCAAGTCTTCATAATCTTATTTTATGCTCAATACAATACTCTAGGCTGATCTCAGTGAGAAGACAGAGTTATAGAGTGAGAATTTACAGAGTAAGAATTTCTATTCTACCCTAATACCTCACACCTGCAGGAAGAAGGGTTTAAACAAATGCTGTTGTGTGCCAGCCCCCTTACTCACGCGGGCTCCACAGGGAATGCGCTTCCAGGCACGTGATGCACCATGGCTGGGACTCCTCCACTCTGCCCCACGAGCCCGGCCTGCACTGCTGGGGGCCACACAGAGTAGCCCACGGGGGGCAGCACCCCTGGGGGAGGGTAGTGGTGATGGTGGTGCACCGCAGAGGGCCTGGGCCTTTCTGCTTTCACAAGCACAGGAGCAGCAAGCTGCGAATCCTGCAAAAGGGACAAATGGCAAGTTGTTAAATTTATACTGCCACAGCGAGACTGCCAGCAGCTCTGACCAAGGACGGGTATTTCTGCTCAGCCTTCTCAGCCTAGAGTTCCTTATCTTGTGGCCAGAGCAGTTTCACAGGCTCAAATATAATAGGTCCAGCAAATGCTTGTTATAAGAGCCTGCTATTTCACTACTCAGAAAGAATACTTAAAGTAATCAAGAGATAAAGTTGAAGGAAAATAGGAAAAGACTAGTGATCTGATGGAACAAAAGACATGAGAGCTTTCTCTTGGGAAAATTGGTTATGAGAACAGTGTGGCCTCCTCTTTCAAGAAGCAGTTATGGCTGCTTTTTCAATATGAGTAAGAAGTACTTCTGTAACCTAAGTACCTGCCTCCTTTGTCTGAGAACTCAGCCCAGCTCTGACACAGGGTAATGCCAGCACCTCCTGCCATCTCCACAACAAATCTACATGGAGCAATCTGTGAGGAAATAAATCACCCCGTCAGTGTCACAGCAGCCTGCTGGCTGCGACTGATTGTAGCCTCTGAGATTTCAGTGCCCTGAAACATGAGAGCTGGCAGCTGCTATCAAATGCTTTGTGTCCAAAGCAGACATTCAGCCTCAACAGGTGCAAAAAGTGTCAGCTCCCTCCTGGGGGAACGATGGGGTATGGAGGAGTATTACATTTCTTACTCCCAACAGTTAAAACAGAAAGCTTTGTTTTTAATTCAGTCATTTAATACTTCTGCAAATAGCATGCAGGAAAGGTGCTAGTGAACTGGCCGACTGCTACAGAAGGATGGAAGTTACTTTCTTAATACTTAATGGTTTTAATATGCAAGAAAAAAGTCTTTCTTACATCAAAGGTTGAAGTCATAATGAACCTGAATATTAAAAGGGTGAAGTGTATAAGGGAAGTCTGTACACCACAAGACACATCCCCTTCTCCCCAAAGAATTATCCTTGCTTCTTAGATAATACACTCTTCAGAGCAGAAATTAGAAATACATTTTTCCAAAACATTAAAGGCAGCTAAGTATCTATATCAGATTGTTAAAAATAGCCTAGAAACTGGACACCTTAAGGATATGTGCAAAATTGTCTACCGCTTATTAAGTATTAGACACCCATCTGTTTTGGAAAATCCCTATATCTTAGATACATAAACATATTTAAAGGCTGCCCTTATGACATACAGTACCCATTGATTTTTCAGAGGGTACAAAACTAGTGCTGTGAGGTTCCAAGTACCACCATACTATCCATGTTTCAGCTCCAGCCCACTTAAAGACTGCCAGGTCACATTTTACAAATGATGAGATTTGCATCACAAGTATTGCCCTGCTGTTTGCAGCAACTGGATTTGCACCCACAAAAGCCAGCCCTGCTGTCTTGACTACAGTTGCATCACTGTGTGGTGGAGCCTGGAGACATCATACTAGATGTTGCTTCACTGAAAATCAGATTTTAGCATCTTAAAGCTCCAGATGCAGCAGCAGATGCCTAGTATGGATTTCTTCCACACAGAGTCTGTTAGCTATTCAATTTGCTCTTGTGCCCAAGGCATTCTTCTGTCAGGTCTCCACAAGGTGCTAAACAGAACCACATGTGAAGCCTGTAGGAGACCCAAGCAAGAATGTGTCATCAGGTGGCAGAATTGGCCCTTTTGGGCTAAGGGAGAATGTGCCACAGGTGCTTCCAAGGAACAGCACTGTGAAGAAAATCTAAGGTACACAAGCAAACAAGGACATTCTTCAAACCCTAGTGGCTTTACCTGCTGAGCTTGCTGAAACAGGAGAGAGCTGGGTCCAGCAGGCTGTGCAAATGCCATCGGTGGCAGAGCTTTCAGCATCATGTTCTGCATGATGATCTGGTGCATCTGAGCATTCTGCATTAACATCATCTCTACCATATCTACAGAGAAGTCACACCAAAGGAGAAAAGAAGAGCTTTACCAGAAGCATTCAAACAGCAAAAGCACCTCAGTAGAAATAACTCTCCAGTGTACAGACTGGTCACAGCCACACTGCCAAGACAAAACTGATTCCTGAAAAGGGATATTGGCATTAGCTGGCCACACAGTGCAGAAACCTGCCTATGAATCCAATCACCCAGGCCAGCTCTCCTTTTCCTCCTCCCTTTCACAGTGAAGCTCTTGAGCACCTTCTGTCTGGTAGTTTCACTGTAAACCTGCCCCCCATTCCCACCCACCAGCTACACTCCCTGACAGGGCAGAAAGCTCTCCAGTGGAGCTCAGCCCAGCAAGGACCAAGTCCTTGAGCCAAAGCCCAGGGGCCAGCTCAAGAGCATCACTTCCCACATAAGTGTTTCTTCCACTATCCATGATACTGCAGTGCCACCTTCAAAGTCCCCACCACATGTCCTTGAGAATAGATCTAGATCTAGTCTCCATGTCTGGGCCCTGATATTGAAGGAACTATGCAGTTGAATTAATTTAACTGAGATGAAGACAGTCAAAGCAAGTCTAACTAACTGGTCATATCAAGATTACTGTAAATGCATCATTTTCAGGAGAAGCTTGTAGTGGGACTAGTTCATTTATAAAAATAAACTGACTCAAATTTGGAGACTCAAATGATGAAATCAAAGAACTACTGTAGTTTAGTGACTAGAGATTTTTTGTATCATGTAGAAACCTGTGGCCAAAGGTTGAGCCAGGGAAGTCATTCCAGTTTTTAGTTCATGTTTTGTTTCACAGTAACATCCCCCAATCCATGGATACACTAGACTGCTTTCTGTTGGCATAGTAATTTGTTTGGAAGAGCACTTTCAGCTGTTCTGTCTTCTTTCCAAACACAGGCCTTTCATTTACTTAATAAAAGCCTCTTTTTCAAAGGGCAGTGGAGAGCAGACTAAAAGAAAACAAAGAATGAAACAGATTTTTTAGAAGCTTGTTTGTTGATTTTGGAACCATCTGTTTGTATGAGTTTCACCTGCCATTCTTGTTACTATTACTCAGCATTTTGGATTTATGTTTTAATTCTCCACAGTTCCTATACAAGTTTTTCCATTGACTATATACTCGAAGAAAAAGAGTATGTCTGAAGGTCTCAGAAATGGAATATTGTTCTATGAAGTACAATTCCCATAGCTCTAACAGCAGCCTGATTGTAAAACAAAACATCACTTTGTAAATTGGATGCTGCCCCATGTATCCTTCCCCTTACAGCAGAACACTTCTTGCCTTCTTGGGATGCAAGCAATGGAAACTTGCTGCCAGACTGACCAAGCATTACCTTCTTTGATGCTTCCAGAGTGAGGAGCTGCAAAAGGCTGGGCAGGAGGGATCTGCGTTATTAGTGGGGGCTGCTGAGGTATCTGCTGGATGATAGTAGCTGGTTGTGAAGGTATCTAAGGAAGGAGAGTGGAAAAAGTCAAGGCTGTGCTTGGCCTGCAGATCCCTTACCTTTGGGTTACTGCTCTCTGCATCTTGATCTGTCTGTCACCTCTGGCACCTGTTTCACATTGACAGCAGCTGATCCCAAACTATATATGGGAAGACAAGCTCTGTGCCCAAATAATAGCTTGAAGGCACTGCACTCAGCTTTGCACTCCTATCCTTAGCAGGGAGGGGGGAAAATTTAAATATGAGTTTTGCATGTTCCTGTTCTGAAACACCACTCTGGAAAACACACCAGCAGCTGCTCTGTTCAGATCTCTAGATCAGTTAAACCACACTGATGTGAACCATACCACACACAGGCACCTTGCATGAATGTTCACTCTAGTACAGAGCACAGCACAATACCAGAGGTGGTTACAAGCCCCTCCTTTCTTTTCTTCTCCCTTTTAGGCAGCTTCCTTAAAAGGTAGGTTACACTGCAAATACAAAAAACTACCTCATTGTGTGATGAATCAGAGTTAGAGTCGTGGTGAAAAGAAAACTTTTTTGGCAGAATGGAATATGTGAACTAGCTCATCTGTTCCTCCCTTTTAAGTCTCACATAGGAGCATTAGGCTCTTATTTAGGCAGATGCTACCTCAAGTCACCTTGCCCGCAAAGCAGTCACTGCAGAGTGACTGCTATTTCTAGCTTTTATCCTATAGCAGCTTGTTCATACCCTGAGCCACAGCTAACAGAAGATAAGATGGCTTTTTACAGGTAGCCTCAGCATTTCCGCTTTGGGTCTGAAGGGAACCTGTTTGGATACTGAAAGAGTCACACTTTACTTTTCAGAGATATTTTCCAGGGTTTCTCCCATATTATAGTTAGGCCAGAGGCAGAAGTTTAATACATCCATATATATGATGATACATCTCTGGAAGTGTTGCCATATGGCAACAGCATGCACAGAGACCAAAATCCATGTCAGTATTTAGGCATTTGACATGACTAATAAAACAGAAAGCGCACCACTGGCCTATGCTTATAGAAACACTAACATAAGGTTTTAAACCTCAGTTAAGTGTTAACTATACAATTCAACCCCAGTTTACATTCCTAAGTTGGAAAAGGATAAAATAGTATCTTCTAACTTACTCAAACACCTGATAACTCAGAGATACCTGCTTTCTGAACAAAAAGAGCTTTTGCAATGACAAACATGTGGCAGTCACCTCTCCCTTAACATCTTGCATAAAACTCAACACCTAAACCAAATCTGGAAGCAAGCAAGGATTTTCTATCTGCATTAGGCAGGGCAGTATGCAGAACATGCACCAGGGCAATCACAGGGAAGGAAGAGATTTGGAGAGCTGCAAGCAGCAGCCTGTAAGCAGCTTCTTCTCAGTTAGTGCTTCACCTCAGCAGGGAATGAGTTGTGCTGGCAACAGCAAGCTCCTGACTGCACGGAGGGAAGGAAGATGAGGAGCTTCAGCACATCCTTTGAGGCCACAGGAGTAGGGTCAGATATGTTACCATCACATAGGAGAGAGGCTTGTAGAGGTTATGATGTTTCCAGAGCCAGGACTTCTGACTCAGTCCATTTCCTGCAGACTCCCTCCAAACTGGCTCAGTTGTCCTGGGCAGCCCTTAACACCCATCATATCCCTCTGACAGGAATTTGCTGTTATGCCATCCCTGTAGCACTGTCAAAGTATATATTTTTTAGCAAGTTTCATGACAATTTTTGCTACTGGAACTATTCCAACAGCAGGCTCTCTATGCCTTGCACACCAAAGTGAGAGACACACAACCTGTCCTGCATCTCTGTGGGGGAGCCTGTAGCTTTCACTGTTCTCCTGGTGTCTTCAGCAGCAAATGTGTCATGCTATAGTGTGCAGCCATAAAGAAGAACATTTGAGGATGGGCCCAGCCCACAATTCTTCACTGAGTGGGTCTCAGCAGTGGCAAGCACCAACTACATCCTGAGCTGCAGTCAGGATTAAGGAGCTGTCCAGCTGTATGCTAATAAAACTGGGATAACATTTCTCTAATTAGAAAATAATAATTCTGCCTTTCTCAAAAAAAGGAAAAGAAAAAAGAAAAGCAGTATGATACTCATCAACTGAAGACTAGCAAGCAGGTTTTGAAAATGGTGATATTACTTGGCAGGCCTAGCTTGGATATATAATATTTAAAGACAGAATGTTATTGCAGTTACTGGTGCCAGAATACATCAGTGACAATGATGCAGTGATAAAGTCAGCATCATACTGTCCAAAAAGCACAGTGCTTTCTCTTATTCAGCTACTAAATTACAAGTCTAAGTATTTTGTCTAAGAGGATCCTAGAAGTATGTAAAGAGAAGTCTCAAAAGGAAAATGAGACATAGCAATAAATACAATTAAATCCCAGCATCTATCCCCACAGACAGTAAATGGAAGCCTCCAAACACTAATTCAGGAGCGATTACAAAAGAGGGCCTAGAACTACACATAGTACCATAATTACATTCCTTTCCCCCAATACAATACCTAATACTAAAACAAAAACAACCAAACAACAACAAAGCATGTTACTAAAACCTCAGGTGATATTTTAAATGGAAATCTGTATCATACACTCAAGATCTTGCTTCTCAGTGGTTATGGGCTTAGAGCCCATCATTTTGGAAGTGAAGGTAACTGTTTACTCCCATGCATCACTTTACTTACACACTCTGAATGTCACCTATTAGCTTTTTCCCATCACTCACTTAGGCTTCTGAGATCTTTTCAAAGGTCATATATATACTCTTATTACCTCAGCTAATTTAATACCAGCAGTAAACTTAATTAACTGCTCACTCTCTTTTCCAAACCACTTAAATGTCTGGACAGCAGAGACACTTGCAGGGCTCTGCAGAAGATCTCCCTCTGCTGCTAGAGCTGCCTATTAAGACCTACCCTCAGTTTTCTATCTTAAAACAAATCATTTATCAAGACCATCAAGTAGCATGACCATTTTCAAAGCCTTACAGCTAGCCTTTTGTCCGTTGATGAGTTTCACATCATTAAGGCCAAAAGGGACTGTTAAACCCTTTATTCTAACTTATTAAATGTACTCAACCAGAAAATGACAGTCACTTTTCTGCCTAGAGCCTGACAGTTCACAGCTAACTAAAGCCAATGTTCCCTCAAATCAGTCTCAGTCATGATAACCTTAATACTTCCATCCCTCCTGGCAACTTTTCAATGGCTAATCATGCATTTTGTTAACTTTGTGCCTTATTTCTAAAGTGGAAGGTTTCCCTTCCATTACATCTAGATAGTCTGATCTAATAGCAAGACATATGTTCACTTTGGTGGGATCAGTGATTCTATACAGATCCAACTCCCTCTGTTTGCTATAGCTGTTTCCAACAGGTACTGTGCTAGTATGTGTTTCTTAGGAACGGGGATGGAGCATCCTTACTGCCTGCTGGATGATCCTTGGTGGCTCTGCTTGGGAAGCGGGAAAAGGCAGCTGGTAGATCAGGTGCTGAGGATCAGTTCTGTAGTTCTTACAGTATCCTCCAGCTGGCACAGGTGGCTGTGATGGCTCCTCCAAAAGGTGATGCTCCTGCAAGATCAAGCATCTTCTTAAAGACAATCTCTTAACAGAAACAAAGACAATGTAGTTACACTCACTGATCTAATTGGGATTAGCCCTTGCAATACCATAGAGGAGCACAGTATCTCACCAAAACATTGTTACAGAATCTCCATCACTGCTGAATTACCAAACAGAATGCAAGGGACTTCTACATACAGGAAAACAGACAACTGATTTTGCACCAGTTTGTCCAAGCACAAAGAAAGGATTTCCCCCCACACTCCCACATACCTTAAAGATACATGATTGTCAGTATAAGCCAAAGGGACAAAGAAGTGGGAAAGAGACAGAAATTCTGGGAAAAGATTTCATCAGTGGTTGACCATCCCCACAAGTCTTGCATTTTGACACTATTTCAAGAACTTATGATACAGCAGTTGAGGATAAACAGAATCAACAGACCAAGTGAGGTCAGTGGAAGACTCGTTAACTGTAGTAAGAAAAAAACAAAGCAACAAAAAGAACAAGAGACACTCTTCAGCCTTCTTCCTCCCTACTCCCCCTATCATAATAGCCAAGTTTGGCCTATGCAGATCAGTAGAGCAGAGAATGAATACTGCTCAGCCTAAGAATTAAATAGCAGAAAAGATAATCGACATGGACAGTGGATATGCAGACACTGCAAATTTCATTCTTTGGTATTTCCATCTTTTGTTGTTTCCATCCACAGAAATCTTCCCCTTTCTAGGTCCAGACAGGTGCACTGTTTTGGGTCAGCCGTAGATGCACAGCAGGTCTCCAGTCACAGCAAAAGAATCCTTCCTTTTTTTTTTTTTTTAAAGAAAAATGCCTCCAAGAACTATGCAGACTTGCATGGAGGAGAGGGAAAGGAACATTGCCACTTGTTTCTCAAGAAGAGATTTGCAGAGCATAACAGGATAAAGAACTTCCACAGTCTGTTCATTTGCTGCACTTACATCTCCTTCTAAACAGGAGGAAGTTTTCATCTATTTCATTGCTTATGGTAATAGTTTTATCTTTCAAAGCCTACTACTATCACATTAAATTGCACTCTCTAGTCTAACACAAAAGGCTCTTACTGTAAGCTCCTGCAGGAGATCTTTCCTTCGTCTTAAGGCATTTTGAAGCATATCCTCATGTCTGTTCCCTGAAAAAGGGAGTCCATTATCTTCTTAAATAAAAAAAAAAGACACAAACACAGAACTATTCTAGCACATATATTATGAGATTAATTCTGGAAAACATGGTATTAAAACACCTTAATTTCTTCCAGGAAAAAAACTTTAGGTTATTTTTCTTGTCCAGTCCATGAATAGGCAATGACTTTAGAACACATACAGAAATTACTGTTCAGCAAATTTACAAACAGAACAGATCTTCTTGAGGATTACTCTATCAAGTCTCATTTTAACCTTCTTAAATTCATTTTAGTCTGAAGTTTTATAGATACAGCCTCTGCATATAAAGGATGATGTGCAAAATCTAAAGAAAGTTCATCATGATGTATCAAAATAACTTTAGTTTTGAATGTCAGCTTTTCTCTGTTACCTTCTAATTCTGAAGCAGCCTCCTTTTCAATTCCTCCCACATATGGCTGATTTTGAACTCCCTTGAAATTAAAATTAAAAATAAATAAATACATTGGAGGCTAGGTCCTAAGTTTGTTTCAGGAAAAGAAGGTAGGAATCCTGTCATGTTTATGAAATTACTTAAGTTTGGTTTCTTTATAAAACCTTTTGAGACAACTACAACTTAATAAACAAGGGAATTCAGAATATCTTCTGCCTTTATCAAACTCCCTCAAAGTCTACTATGACTTTTCACTCACTAATAACATGTTCCATTAAACAATACTCACATGAAAATACCCCATACATGCAACATCTTAGATTCCTAGTAATTTTAAGCATTTTAACAGTCCTGGTAAAACATGCATGATTTATTTGGAAATTATTAATATACTTTGGAGGAATAATTCTTTCAGTGTCAGTATATTAGTATATATTAGTATTAGCATATTAGTATATATTCAGTATATTAGATCATTATCTAACTCAAACTATTTGAGCCACAAAAAACTATTGTAGCCTACATGAAGTTACACAGTTCAGACTCAGATGTAAAACAGCATTAACAGGCCTTTCATCCTACTCAGTTTCCTCTGAGAGACAGAGCAATCAAAACAGCTCCTTTTCAAAAATACATGTGATCAGCTATACCAGGCATACAACTGGACAAAGGGGCTCACCTACAGGTGTGGGAGCTAATATAGTTGAAATAACCAGCAGTTTGCACCAATTTAATCATCACCCACAACTGAGAAACTCCAAAGGACACCTGGGCAGGAAGACATTCTTTGCTCTACCTTTATACTTAGTTGGTTGATCATTTGCATTTGTGGCTTTCAAATACGCATGAAAAAGAGAAAAAATACAGGAACACAAAAACATAGTGAGCATTTATTACTCTTTCTGTGCGAGTCCCCACTAGCACTTGCATATGAAACCTGCCTCCCCTACAGCAACAGCATGCAGGCACCTAGACTGAGCTCAGGCAGCACTGACTCAAAGTGGGAGCCTCTTTTGTACAAAGATAAAATCTTTGCCACCAAAGCAAAGACAGAGCAAGCTCTGATTATTCAAAAAACCTCCCCACCACATTGACAGGAACACAGGCACCATCTAGCTTTTAATAAGACTATGCCTTCTGCTGCAATTTATTGAAAAGCTTATACCTAAAAGCATCACCAACCCTTTCCTCCACTAATTAGAATGTAATTAGAACAAATACCTCTCACTTACTTGCTGTTGGCAGGGGTGAATCCATCCTCTCAAGGTACTCATGTTCATTTTCTAATTTCTGTAAGAAAAGCAACCATAAGAATTGATTATGAAACAGAAAACAAAGGTCACAACTACTCCAAGAACTGTGTTACATAAAAAGGTAAAGATAGAGCTGCTTCTTAAGTTCTAAGCACTACTGAGAATTATAACATGGCATTCCTAAAGATAGGAAACAACATCCCAGTAAAGAGCTATAGCTTAAACAGATGTTTTTAGTTAGTTAACTTACCCCATACTTAAAAAAATAACTGCACAGCAAAAACCTAGGATTTATATATATCAGCTACCTAATAAAACAGCTAAATCAGAAAAAAAAATGATTCCAATCAAATCCAGTTTTAAGTAACCAGCATAAGGAACATAATTATAGCAGCATACCTCAAAAGACCTTACTAACCCCACCCAAAACCTCCCAGAGCCTCACAGGAGCCTATTTAAGCTCAGCCCTGGGCAATTACCCCTCCTCTCCCCCCACCCTTTGAGTTATTTAAGGGAATTAGTGGTTTCCATGTCAATCCTAACCATAGGTCATGTTGTTTTGGGATCTGTGTTATAAAGTGATGGTCTCTCTCATCTATAGCTTTACCTTCTCACTATGGATCTATTAAGCTGTTACTGTGATTAATTCTGACCTGTAAGTAGCCTTCCTAACCTGACTTATAGCTTATTTAGTGATCTGAGTGCTTATTTGAATTAGACCACTACTTCTGGACTTATTCTGCTCATCTCTCCAAGGTACTGTGGGATCATACCCTGGCTGGCAAGGTATCTACCCTTTTTTTCTATATCATTGTACTTAAATTCCCTGTTCCTTAGAGAGCAGATAGCCCTTACTACTCCTTAGATATCAGAAATTAGAGACCTTTTACTTGTATGTTATTCTGTCTTTGCTCTCAACCTATGTGTATTGTTAGCCCAGCAAAAAGCTTTCATTTCAAAGAAACTGTTTTTTCTAGGACAAAGCAAACACAACAAAAGTTAGATGCTGATTCTAGCATCTGTATTTCTAGGA
>JAVCKT010096990.1:0-12257 GCA_032273925.1 Rhynchotus rufescens | reverse complement strand
CAGGGACGGCGGCGCTGCGCTGTTTGCGCAGGGCGGGCACCGCGAGGCTGCGCTGTTTGCGCAGGGCGGGCGCCGCGCCGCTGCCCTCCCGCCTGCGCGGCCGGCGCCCCACGCGCGCGGGCGGCCCGGCGGGCGGGAAGGGGAAGGCAGCGTGGGGGGGGGGGGGAGGAATATGGAGCCGCATCCCGGCGCTTTCACCCGTTCCCCTCACGGTGGTGGCCTCGCCGCGGCCGCAGAGCCTCCCCTGGCCGCCTTCCCCGCTGCCAGAGGCCGGGGAAGAAACTTCCATGAAAGTTACCACAGGCGGCAGGACCGTGCCCGGCCGGCCCTGCGCCCGCCAATATGGCGGCAGCTTCTTCCCCCGCCGCCGCCGGCCGCCTCCTCGGCCGCCTCCTGGGGCGCTGCGCCCGCCGCGCCCGCTCCCCGCCCCGGACCTGTTGGAAGGGGCCGCCGTGGCGCGCAGGACGGCGCCGGCTGCTGCGGGGCCGCGGGCCTGGCCCGCACAGCCCGGGGTGCGTGTGTGTGTGTGGGGGGGGGAACAAAAAACCCTTTGGGCAGGGAGAATGAAATCTGCTTCCTGCGAGGTGATTTTATTTGCGTGTCTGAGCGCTAGTAAATCGGGTTTTAAAAGTGCCAGGCGTTAAATGTGCTTCCCTGGAGCAGCCCCGGCCTCCAGGGCTGCCGGCACTGCCCAGGGCCCGGCAGGAGCCGGCTGTGTGGGGCCTGAACCGACGCTGGGAAACATAAAAATGAGGTGAAACATAAAAATGAGGTGATTTAGGGTGTCGTTGGTGCTGCGATGGGGCAAGGGCTGGGCAGGGATTTTTCAGGATTGTGGTTTTGGCTGTTGATTGTCAGGTCAGTTGGGCTGCGCCTCTCTTTAAGCATCCAGCATCATTTTGTGGTTGGGACTTGGGTTTTAGATTGGCTTAGGGTGACACCTCAGGCTTGGATCTCTGCTCAGGAGAGGGAAAAATGCTTCTTGGATCCAGCTTAACTAATAGGTGCAATTTCCATCAGGGTTTGTGTGGATATTATAGGTGATTTATTAATGTCACGTTTTGAAGAAATTTGCAAGCAGGACTTGGAGCAGGAGCTGCTGCTCAGAGACCCAGCCTCATCCCTGGCAAAAGTCAGGCTGAGCTCTTCCTAAAAACCCGCAGCAAAGGAGGGCCCGAATCCTCCGAGAGAGAAAGCACGCGCGTTTTGGCACTTAACTGCCCTCAGAATGAGGAAGTTGTTCTATAAATGCAATGTTTGGGTGTGAATTATATAAATTTTATTTGCCTGACATCCACCAGATGTGGAAATGGTTAATCGCCATCAATTTACAATAACATTTTACACATTTTAATATTTCATATATTAGTATTGTGGCACTCCTGTAAACTTCTTTCTTTTTTTTTTTTAATAGACTAAACATTACGGAAAACTCCTTATAGGTGGTATTTTCCAAATCTTTTGTTCTTCTTGGTCCACACTGCACTCTTCGACTTGATGACACTTTTCCTTGCCTCTATATGCAGTAATCAGGGTAATTAGTTAACCTATCTTAGTGTGGAATTTGCCTACTTTGCAATAACTTCATAGTGTTGATACAGATTCTTTTTTTCTGATAATCCCCAGATCTCTTTCAGCAGTGCTGCTGTCTGAACAAGCTATTTGCTCCTCTTCAGAAATTTGCAGTGACTTCTTGACGCGCTATTTACCAAATCACCTGGTTTTCCAAAGGTTTGTATGTTGGTAATTTTGTTATCTGCCTGAATTTAAGCTGAGTGATTGTCCATTCACGAGGCCACCTTTCCCCTCTTCTCGCTCCACCTTTATATTTGCAGTTAGTTCTGCTTAATCAAGATTTATTTTCAAGTGTTTCAGTAGCTTTCACCACTTTCTCAACTTTAAGATGCCTACTAGAAGCAGTCTAAAATATATTTCAATAGTTCAAGCCCCAGCTGAATGCCTGAGTTAAAAGTTTGTACTGGAAATTTAGCTCAGATATAGAAGTCAGTACCAATTTTTACATTATATTTGGTTTACTTTTTTTTTACCTTTAGATTTTTCAGACATGTTTCGACTCTTCTAAAAATGTTCATTAAACCACAAACTGACCTTAATAATCAGTGTTTAGAAGATTACTTCTCCCTAAATAGATAGGATAAACCACTGCAAGATAGTGTTGTGGCCAAAGTATAAATGGCTGCTATTAAGCAGACTTAGAGAAAATTACAGACCCCATCACAGCTCATGGGTGTTCAGAACTCCCTTCTGACTGTTTGGAGCTGCTTTTAAAGACACAAATATGATGTGACTTTACGTGAGATCAAAACCAAGGAGCTGATAAGGGAAGCACTTGGGTGCATGAAGAACCTTTAGCCCTTGCTGCTTCCCTTCAGTGTTGAAGTGAAGGAGGTGCTGGCGCCCAGGCAGCAGCGCTCATCTGACCAGGGTGGGGAAGAGGCTCCCCTGGCAGCAGCCAGGGCACAGAACATAGAGTTTAGGTTGGCTTTGAGCAGGTGGATGGCTTTATTTTGACTGCTGAAGGACAATAATGATTTGATACGGCCTAATGTTAGAATGGCAGGGAGTGATAACACCTAATTTGTTGTACAGACTGCCCGTGCAGAATTACCCAGCTAAATTTTTTTGGTAAATTAGACCTAGAAAAGTTTGTTCATTGTTTATATCATGTGTTTCCATGAGAAAATACTCTGCTAAAATTTGAAATCTGAATTTATAAACATATATACATATATGTATATATACATATATACATATATAAACAGATAAACATCTGAATTTATAAACATAGGATTTGAGTCAGGGTATTGACTTGCACAGGTTAAAACACTTGGTTTAAGAACAGAAACATATCCCAATTATGTCAGTATAAAACTAACAAACACAGCCAGCACTTGAATAGTCATTTGGAACTGCCCGTACTAAACCTATAGAACAAAACTCTGGTGCTGAATAACTTTTAGATAATTATCAGTCACATAAGGGGCAAGTTTAGTGCAAGAAAATACTTCAGGATTGAAAGTATCACAGCTCAATAAAATGTTGCTCCCTGCTCTTTGCAAAATCAGGCAAGACTCAGTCAACTTAATTTTGGTAGCCCAGTGGTCCCTCTCCTAGTTATTCTGTATCTGTGAACTAGTCAGGGTTCCTGATCTCTGCAATATCCTCCAAAATCCTCTTTCCTACAGAGTAGATATTTGAATGATTTTAAAAGTCCTTGCAAGTTCACAGTATCTCATGTAGAGTTTTGTGCTGTTGGCCAAAGCAGGAGCTTCCCTCGGTCAGGATGGTAGCCTGTTCTTGATGGTCATCAAGAACATGCCATCCTAGATCACCTTCTAGACCACCTTCTGGAACTGGAGCAGATCAAGGTATTTCTGAACAGTGACAAGAAGCACCTAAAATCAATCTTGGTTGACTGACTTCCAGCCTTTTCCAAATGGATAGTTAAATATGTGCCGGAGGGTTTTTTTCCATCCCTTTGTGCTAAAATTGCTATGAGTTTTGAACATTACGAGATTGGTTTCCCCCATGGGATCTCAATGTTCTTGAAGCTCTCACCATCATGCTTAAACCTGAGATTTAGACCTGAGGCGTTTTATTCTCTGACTCATCTGTCTCTAATGTGTAAAATCTTGATCTTCGTACAGGAGTGGTGCTGATGCTGCTCCTCACCCTCCTGTCCGTGCAATCAGAAGGCTGGATGAGGTGTGTCCGAGAGCTGGACCCAGCTAAGCTGCCTTGACTGCTTTGCTAAAGTCAACCGGTCGGGTCTATGGTGGCAACTTCTGTTAGATGAGAAGCAAGTATGAGACAGGCCCTGGATACTTGAGACTTAACCCTGCTTTATTTGACTATAAAACAACCCCATAATTACAAGTTCAGAGATAAGGCACATTAAGATGCTGTATGTGCTCATACTCATGGCACATATGGCAAATATAATGAGCAATAAGTATTAATACATACGTTGTTTTGTGGCAAAGTGTCATAAAGGGTGTTTTAATCATCATCCCCTGGTATAAAGTGCCTATTGGCCTTATTTTATAAAACCTTGGGGAGATGGGGATTATTGATGTTTAGCAGATGTTTGTGCTTTGTTAATGTTATAGTTTGTCCTGGGTAAGGAAGCATCTGTGTGTCAAATTAGTATTGATTTCAGTGAAACACTTAGTACTTATTAATCCTGAACATGAGGGTGTAACTGTTGACTTGTGCTTAATACTGGATCTCTTAGCTTGTCTTTACTTCAGTAAAACCTTTTGGCACCATTGCAGCTTTTTAGTCCCTAATAATAAAGGGAACAACAGCAAGTACCAAAGGAAACACAGGCTATTCTTAAACTCATAAATACAGATAAGAAATTCCAGTCCATTGCAGTCTGACAGGCCGGCTGTCAGCAGCAAGTTTGTATTTTAGTTATTTCTCTGTTCCTATTTTAGTTTTTCAAATCAGATGTAATTTGGAGAAGAAAAAAAAGTAAAAACTAATACTAGAACTAAAATGAATCCAGGAAAAGGAAAAGCACAAAAGGAAAGCTGGTATTGTCAGCAGTTGATCAGTTGCCAATTCTGTCTCTCCAGAGTTTCCACATGGTGTGCACAACTGTACAGATGTCAAACGGTGAAGATTGATGCCAGTGCAGTAACAACTCTACTTCAGGTAAAACGTGAAGGTGTGGTAGTGCAGGAGAGAATAACGCTTGCAAAGCCTTCCCAGTTCTGGCCTTGCACGAAACACTGTGTGGAATCCTGTTCCAAAAGCTGCCGAGAGCTGTGCGCGTGTGCAGGAGCACAAAGATACTTGCACCTTTTATTAACAAGGTCACCCTGTTGCAAAAAGTACAAATGCCATCTTGGGATATATAAATAGTGTAATCTGCTAAACAGGAAGAGTAGCTGCCAGACAGTTACAGACAAGATTCATCTTTGCAAAAGCAGATGCTTAAATTTGAGCTTGTCACCTGGACTCCCTCTCTACTCAATGTAGACAAGCAGGGACTTCAGGGTCTCATTGGCTTCTTTCTAGGATGCGTGTTGAATTGGGCATTCTAAATCAGAAAAAAAAAGTATTCCCTCACTTAATAAAAGGGAGATTATTAAGATGTTTGGTGACTTCTCAATTGTAAATAAATGGAAATGTTTGCTACCCTTTTATTAGAGGATTAATTCCATCAGCTCAGTTAACTGTTGTGATGAAGATGAGGGAGGCTGCAAGGGCAGAATAAACAACACCCATGGGAAACTGTCTTCTTGTGGAACATCTGCTTAGGGATGGCACAAAGAGAGAAGTAACTTTTTATTTGGTCCTGGGCAGAGTACTGGACCTAACTTAATACTCTCTGAAACAGTGACCCTAACATACTTAAAAGGGTCTTAAAGAGTCACCATTCTGAGCAGAATAACAAATCCAAAGAAGTCCTCTTTTGTTTTTAATTTCAGAAAAGGAAACTCAGTAAAAGTGAGAAACATCTTTGGGAGAGAAAAAAAAATAGCTGAAAGGAGCAGCTAGAAGAGTAAAATAAACTTTTGTGCAGCATAGAGACTACAGAAAGAAATCACCGGAAACTCTGACCAAATCCATACCACCTGTGGAAAGCTGCTTAGAAAGATGAAAAAAAATTAGCATGGCTAGAAGGTAGGACATGGGAGGATATTTGAGGCAAGAACTTTTGTGCTATTGAGGAAAGCATTACAAATAAGTGGCATATAAAAATACAGTTTTGATAGGTTAAAAAAAAAACAGCTAGACACAGCTTGCAAACGGCTTAAAAACGTGTGGTCATTTTTCAGATTGATCAAGACCAGGAAGTCTAAGAGAAAAAAAAAAAAAAAAAAATTAATACCAACGCATTAAAAGAGGATGTAGAAAAGACGCCACCAGGGTAGAAAACTAAAATGATTTCTTTTTGCATCTGTGTTTATTGTGGAGGAGGCTGGGGAAGTTCCCACATAGCAGCAGACGCATCTGAGGATCCGTCTCACACTGAAGATTGGTAGGGTCAGAATAAGTCGACAAAATGAATAATAACGAAGTAACCATTGCCAGATGGTCTCCACCACACTAACAGAAGCCTGCAAGCCTTCCTTTAAAACTACTTCCATACAAAGCCTTAGGAGGTGCTAATGCAGCACCATTTAAAAAAAAATTCAGTTCCTAGGGACATTCAGAAACTGAAAGGATTGTGACTAAGAAAACACTCCTAAGTTTTACAAACCGTTTTACTTTCTGTACTTTTGTCACAAATCTTTCAGGAGCCATTTGAAGATGCCCAGAAAACAAGGAAGTGCTGCAGGAGTGAGGGGAGAGCAGGCTGGTGAATGGACCCTTTCACTGACCGTACCCTGCAGCCGTTAAGGTACTGGCTTTTCCACTGTGTCAAAATCTATCTGAAAATGGAAGCGTGGCAGGCAGCACAGCCCCCTGCTCTGCTCGGACAGGGTGCTGAGCTGGGGAGCGCAGGGGAGCAGGAGACTTCCAGAGCCCAAGGGAAATGGAGGGGAAGCTTTAAGCGTGCAGCTCTGAACTACCAGCCGGCTGCTGCAGGGAAGTGGCCTGAGGAACTGGGAGGCACAGGGACAAGAAGCAGGGAGAGTCCCTGGGAAGGCTCCCGTATCCAAGCGCTGGAATCTCTGCTGTGCTGTTGCACGGTGCACACTGGCCAGCTGTACAAATGGCAGCTGTGTTGGATAAACACCTGGAAACTGTGCTGGTTCCCTGTGTTCTGGCTGCAGTTACCGGGTGTTGGATGAACAGGTAATTCTGACAGGCACATAAACTGGTGCAGCCCTACCAGGCACTGCAGAGATGTGGCCGGTGCTGAAATGCATAATCTCCAGTCCTTAGACTAGTTGGCACCTGAGTTTGGGCATGTTATTTTTGCTGTATATAAGGTGTAGCCTGCCAGAAATATTTGAAAGGGCTGTCCAGCCTTTGCCTTGGCTCGGGTTTGGCACACCTGCCCACAGCAATTACAGCTATGTCTAACTTAGCAAGTAATGAAGTGCAATAGGAGGAAATCTCTAAAGTGAAACAGCTGGTCGTGAGGAGCAGCTGTTCCCACCACATACATGCAGCAGCTGCTGCGGGGCAGTATGTAGGTACCTGGAGCCACCCTCCGGTTTAGCTGCAGCCAAAGGGAATCAAATGAGCCCATGTCCACAACACAAACGATTCGAGGTCCAGTAAGTGCATGCGATTGGGAGATTCACTTTGGAAGTGTGCTGCCAGTCCAGACTGAAACAGCCTGGAGTGCCAGAACCGAGGTATTTCAGGGGTTTTGGCTGTACAAATACTGAACTATCAGAATAATTACCTAAAAAAATAAATCACCCATTATCCCTGTATTCATGACAAAAATCAAATTATAGAGTCAGGGATTATAGTCTACATATTCTTTGCACAGGCCCCTCCTCAGACATCTCTGCATCCCCTCGTCCTCCAAGGAAATTTTAGTCTTGAGAATGCATTGATAAAAACCAGAAGAAATGTTAGATGCCCTTGTAACTTGCAGTTTGCTGTGGCCATTCGTATAAGAGGACTGGCTCTCCGTCCACCCGTCCTTTGCGAGGTTCTGAGGATATCCTTGAGTCAGGAATCTGGCCCCAATTCAAGGTGCCTCCGCGAGGCTGCGGGCGCGCGGGGCGACCGTGGGGCCGGGCAGGGCCTCCAGCAGGGGGCTCCCGCCAGTTTGTTGAGTGTTTCTCCATTTGCTGTTGCTTAGACTCAGCTTTGGATAAACCGTTTTTGCTCGGATATGAACATGCCTCAGAGCAGTTCTAGAACCCCTGGTTGTGTTCGACATTCCCAGGATCCCGGCTGTGTAACATCAAGTTGGTCTTTTTGCTGTTGAGTCTCTGAAGTAACAGCATCCCCCCAAAACTATTTAAATTCGTTGGGATCTGTACACGGTTTAGGAATGTCTTAAAACTAATCTTTTGAAAATTAATTTAAACATACATCTCTGCCCACTAAATGAGAGTTATGTGGGTCTTGGTCATCTTGCATTCACAGCGGATCAAAGCAATTTCCATGCACTGAGTTTGGAACTGGCACATTTCGTCAGGAAACCAGAATTGTCACAAAAGCTATAAAAAGCTGCTTTGACTGCTTTGTTTACAGACAAAGTATTTTCAGTGTTACTAGATGTGGCCTTGCTTTGATTCCAATGTTTCCTTTAGTATTCTTAAAGACAATGTATAGGGGTGCATGTGGCACAGTAAACATTTTGCACAAAGCAGTACCATCTTGGCTGCAGTACACAAATGGATGTCACTTTGTGTTCTTTCATTCGTTTTATGTCATAGTGATCTATAGCTTTATTTTATGAGGAATTCTAACAAACAGATCTCCATTAATTCCATTGTATAACTAATAGATGAAAAGAAACAAGAATGAATGCAGCGTTGTATGCTGCATGATTTACCTCCACATGAAACTAACTGTGATGTGTCTTGGATCATTATAGATGAAAACAAGCCAACAGTTTTTCTGTTCTTTCCAAGCAGAGAAGTAGGAGGAGCAGGAGACCCGCTGGACTCCGCAGCCTCTCCCAACCCTGGCTGGAGCTGCGTGAGGCGTTTCTCCCCGCAGCAGATCAGCGGTGAGTACAGTGGCACACAGGACAGCAGGACATGTCTCCTGCGGAGCATGGGTGAAGTCAGAAGGTGTGTTCTCAGTCACAGTTTGCCGCCTGGCTCCAATTGTTGGAAATCTAGGTAGTTTGGGAAACGAAGAACAGATTTTGTTTCCTTTGAGCATGCTGAGCTAACATTTCCTATCAATCACGTATTCCTCTGGACCCATTTCAGGAGCTCAAAGAGATCTAGATCATCTTGTCTAATGAGAAGCAAAATAAGAGAATGAAGTCTGGCACATTTTTATGTTACTTGCCAAATATTTGCCATTGAATTCTGGATTTCTCTCCTGTGTTACAGAGAAGCTGTGGTGCATTTGGTGCACATGTGCTTCCTGACCTTTTGCACAAGGCAGATTTTGCTGTTGATTTGTTTAATATTTTCCATTACTAGTAGTTTAATTTGCCAATACTTAGAAGCCCCCTTCCTTGTCTCTCTTTTTCTTTTTTATTTTTTTTGAAAAAAAAAAAAGAGGGAGTAGATCTTTGTAATGACCTACAACATTTTTATCTTAACTCCCAGAATGAGTCCCATCCGGCCAGCCCATTGGCCTTTCTGCCCATGTGGTGAATAAACAACTGAAATGAGGCAGTGGGGAAATTGGAATTCCTGCTCCCACTGAAGACAGTGGGAATACCGCCACTTAATGTTACTGGTTTGTTATAATATATCAAAAATATAAAGTAAAATTAAACTGTTGAATTTTATGTTACCTAACCACTGCTTTCCAGTGAAATAGACTCATAAAACATGTAGCCTAACATGATGGCTGGTACAAATGCAACTGTAACAGCAGATTTTCCTCTTAGCGACGTAATATCAGTTTGCTTGTTTTGTCTGAGGTTTTGGTCTACCTTGGAAAAAATAATTAAACACAATTACACACAATTGTTTAATATTGAAAACAAAAATAATAGCAGGGATTTTAGGTGAGCAGCATGGGAACAGGAAACATTATACTGGTCTGCCAATAGAGTAGAAAATTTACTGTTATGACTCAAGAAAACCTACTTGTTTCAATAATACCCAATTCATTTATTGCTCTCAATAAATCTTCCTTCATGAAGATAAAATACCTTTTAAAGTGCACTTTTGAGACTAATGATTATACTAGGGTTTATAGTAGGCAGAAAAAAAAAGAAAAGAAAGGGTGCAGCTCAATCCAGTAGAAATAAAGTCTGGAGAGCTGAAATGCAGTACAAGGAGGAGAGGAGGGTAGGCTCGGAAGCCGACATTCAGCCAGCTTTATGCACATGTCCCCTTCGGGTCTGCCCACTTCTCTACTGGCTCCACTCTCTTTCCCTTCTCTCACCTGCTCTTTGAGTTATCTATGCCATGGAAAACGCCTTATTTCCCTGCTTTGTTCATGGAAGCTATTGGGACTGCTGGAAAAGGCTCAAAGGAAAACCGAAAGCCATAATGTACTGCAGTTTAACTGCATGCTATTTTATCATTTGTATTAATTAAGGCGTCTGGATGAGACCTCAAAGAATTGTTAGCTATTATAGTGACATTTTATTTAGAGAAATTTATATTTAACACCTGTCCTTCCATCTTCTATCTGTAAAAATATACTCCATAAAAATATACTCCAAATATTATTTTATATATTATACATTATTATACCAACTTCATAGAAAATAATTACCATTATAAACCTAGCGAGATGAAATTTCATTCATGTACAAGTCAAGAAGAAACAAAAATGTTGGTTCTGATCTTTGCAAAAATATTGAAGAGGGAAGTCATTTCTAAAATGATTTTTTTAAAACAAAGTTTTCCTGTTTCAAATCATCAGATGTTTCTGCTGATCAGATGTGTTTGTGTATCTCCCTTCACAATTCAGCTGTAAGATAAGATTATAGAATACCTTGATAATTCCAATTTCCAAAGAAGCATCATTCTGTGTGTCAGTAAACTCCTGATTAATAACAAGGAATGACAGGAGAAATTCTTTCATTCAGAAAGAATGAAAAAAGGTGTTTGTTTGAACTGTGTTTACTTCTCATTCTACATATCACAGCTGCTTGCTAAGAAAGGAGAGAAAAAAAAAGAGGGAAGAGATAATTGAAGAGGAATTGGTTGGATAGTGGTTTATATTCTTAAATATGACAGTGTACTTTATACAGACATTCTTTTGTTTACTGCGTTTTCCTAAAGGCTGCAAATGATACTAACACATAGTTCTTTGGCGCGTTATTTGTGTGGAAGATGCAGTTGTGTAATTATGGGACTCTGAAGAAAAGGGCTTTGAACCTGTGCTGAATGGCCAAGCAGTCTGTAGTTCAACAAGGGTCATTTCACCTTGAGAGTAACTTTTGCACTGGAATGAATGTTAAAGGGAAAAACTTAGCTCTAAATATTATTGCATTCCTTAGTTACATCTATGCGTTCCTTCTTTTCCCATCCCTCCAAGTGATATTCCAATCAAAGCGAAGTCTACGGGAGCCCTCCAGTAGGCAGCTGTGCGCCGGCTCCAGCCTTGCTGGGATAACACAGTGCTGTCTAGTTCAAGTGCTGTAATTCATTACAGCACTGGGACCAGCGAGAGGTTAGAAATGGGGAATCTCATGCAAGAACGAATGGGAGGGCGTGTTCCCAATTTCTCAGTTCAAGTTACTTAAAAGTCCATCATCCATAGATGGAACTTAACTCCTGTGTGTCTATCTCCAGTCCTGTCTCCCTCACAAGAAAGTTTCTGATGTCTTTTTTCCAAAGTTATTTAGCTTTACAGCCATATCATTATATTAACTGCTGTGATTCCTTGAAGACGCCATCAGATCTAAACGCCTTTGTCCTTGTTCTCAGGGCACGTGGGAGCACAGCTCCATTCCCACGTGTTTTTAAAAAGGCCCCCCTGCCCCTGTGCTGCCCGGGGCTCTGTGCCAGCTCCTGCACTGCAGAGCCGCAGTCTGCTTCCGACTCGGAAGGGCTGGCAGCTCTGTCTTCTGTACTCCCTATTTTCTACTTCCCGAGACCACTTAGGGTTTTGGGAGGCCCTCGGTGTGGGCACCACGAGCCCCGTTCAGGGCGCTGCCAACACCCGCTGCTCCTGGGAAGCTTGCAGGCCCGCTCTTCACTGCCAACTTTTCTGCTTTTTCCCTGTAAAACCTTTATTTATTTATTTATTGTTATTTTTAAAACAGGAAAAGTGTGCATGGGCTGTTTCCTAATGCTGCTGGTTCTCAAAATGAGGGTCTTCCTGCCAGGTTCTTTATCCCTTGCAGGGCACGGCGCGGAGGGTTGTTGCTCCTGCCCTGTGGCGGTGCTCGTGGCACCGCTGGCTGTTGTGGGGCCGTTACAACCGCACACGGGAGGCCAGTCTGCCTGTAAAGCCACCACGTACACCCAGAAGCGGCTGTAGGGGCCGGGCGCGACCTCGGGGCGCCGGTCCCGGCTGCTCGCGGCGCGGGCGGAGCCGCTGCTGCCGCCGTCCGCACCGCGGTCCTCGCTGCCGCCTCACGGCAGCGGCGCCTCCCGCCGCCTCACGGGCGCTTCCCGCCCGCCGCACATCTCGCGGTGTTGGTCGGGAACGCGCCTTTCTTTCCACCCCCTCCCCTTCTTTTTTTTTTTTTTCCCTTTCCCGTTAAATAATTAAATAAA
>JAVCKT010096989.1:0-12258 GCA_032273925.1 Rhynchotus rufescens | reverse complement strand
GCTAGGTAAAGAGTTCTCTATCAGTCAGTTAGCTGATGACACAACAATCTATTTAAATAACCTTAATGAAATTCCTAAAATTCTCCAATTAATCGAAAATTTTTAAAAAAATGTGAAATTTTGCCTCTAAAAAAACTTCCCTTTATCTACTGCTTTTAATATTCCTGTAAAATCTAATGTCAAATATCTGGGTGTGTATATAAATAAAAGTAAATCTGAATTAGAAAACCTTAATATTTGGGAGAATGTACAAAAATGTGAAACTCATTTAAATAAATGGATATATTACTTGTTTACAGAAGAAACTATGGGTGTGTTCTTACCAGTGACAGCATTTTCCAGCTCTCCCTTCCTTCTCTAAAATCAGCTAGAAAGCACAGGAAACTAATTAAATGAAAACATAAACTCCTACGATTCCCATACTTTGAGATGCAAGAAAATGAGCAATTGAGAATACTGGATTGAGATGCAAAATGACAGTCACACCTTGGTTTATTTAACAGAATGCAAACACCAGCATCTTCATCTAAGCTCACGAGCTTCGCAGACAGAGGTCACGGTGCTGTTGGGCCAAGGTCCATCAATTTATCCCGGTCCCTCTGCCATGGGAAGCGCTCTGCCTCCCTCTGCCCTTCGCTTTGCACAGGAGGCTGAAGTCACCTGGACACAGGACAAAAACTGTGCGGCTGGAAGCAGTGGCTGGTGAATTGGGCAATCACCTGACTGCACTATAATCACCTTTTTTCCATTCCTAATGTTTGCCAGCCTTCCCTTTGCCTCTCAAGCTTAAAACTGGATTGTTAATAATACAATGGAGGAGGTTTTGCCATCTGTCATGTTTATTTCGTAAAGCACCTGCGATTATTACTAAGGTAAATGTTTAACTCAAAAGGGGTTATTACTAACTTTAATGCTACTCATCTTACAACAATTTTGGCTCCAAACCTCTTCTTGGGACAGGTTTTCTTCAACCTTGTGCTGCTGCCAACTTGCCGGTGGCATGAAAATTTCATCTCACTCCCAGCCCTCATGGTTGTAGGGAGGAAGGGGAAGGCAACTTGAAAATGTGCTTTGAGGGGGCCTTAAAATTTAAAGGGTCGGGAGAAAATAAATAAATTCTAAAATGTTGTTTTTAAAAATCACATGAATTTTAAAGCATATTTACTTTTTATAAGACTTGGTGATTGCCGACCCTACGAAGCTGCTTCCTCTGGATGCGGGTGCAGCGCATATCTTACAGCCCGGCCAGGCCACAGCACGAGGGGCAGAACAGAGCCTCAATGTCATGATTTTTCCTCGAGCCGAGTTGCCAAAACACGGCACAGCGTGACGCACGTACACATATTTCTTCTGCCAAACTGATACTGAGTGTGCTGCTGACTTTCCCAGCTCTTTCTAACAACCCTAAGTATGTGCAGTGCAATTGATTCTCTCATTTTGTTTTTTCTTTCCAAGAAGGAAATGCTGAATCAGGCAGTACAAGAGCACTGCAGTAGAGCCTTAACTATATTGAAGTGATGAAGTCATTCTAGGGCCTTCTCATTGCACCTTTTTCATGATTTTTTTCATCATTTATGCTCCCACTTTCAAAATTTGTTTACTAAGAAACAGAAGCCCTGAGAAATATTAAAATTTAATCAGGAACATAGATAGCTGAAGTGAACAAAAACTGTGTTTCCGAGATGCAGAGAACAGTGATTTGCTTAGGAAGTGGTAACTTAATAGTTCCCTAAGGAGAAAAGATTTCTATGACCTGCCCTCTGGCCACATACAGGTCATGAAGTAGTTATTCTTGTTTATGAAACTTAGGTTTTACTGTGTCAAAAAGGCACCAGGAACTCCCACTCTCACATGCCATGAAGTATCACAAAGCAATGTCAAAGACAAAATATGTTTTTACAGATATTTAAAGATTTCTTATACATTCAAAAATAGGTTGTTTTGAGGCTTTCTGTGTCTGTAATGTATCTGTACCTAGTATCTGTACATGATGAAGCTACAAGGTGGAAAGGATGGATGTAGTGAAGAACTTCTTGACTCTACAAGCTGGACTCTCCTTTTCTTCTAACAGCATATGGAACTAGCCATTTACTAGCATTTTACTTACAGCAGTACATTTACCATTTTGTGGGGAATTCATTGTTTCTCTACTGTAGGTGCCTTTTGAGCCCAGACACCGACATTTTGCTCCCATGAGAGCACGCCTGCTAGCTGTGTTGAGGAGGAGAAAAAGCAACTTCAGTCATCCTCACAGCCAAGCACCCTCTCGCTCTGCTTCTGTCCCAAACCTTCAAGGGGATTTGTGCATCAATTCACTTTTCTTCTTTTGTGATACCCCAGAAGAAACCTACTCATAAGGCTAAAAATACTTTCCCATGCAGGCATATCCTCTACCTAAGAAATCTTGATAAAGAATTCAAGTCTGGTCAACAAGCACGTTGCCATCTCATCTCATTCAATCCCACTTCTTCTGGTGGAAGAAGAAAGTCACCTTGCTCGAAGAAACCCCTGCACTGGTGAGGTTCCTCTCTGTGTCTTGAGCACACAGAACAACGCCAGCACCTTCTCCCCTGCAAACCCTCATCTCCAGCCCCGCTCTTCGGCATCATTCCCGCTGAGCACAAGGAACTGGGCACAGCAGCTTCTGGTTCTGGCCAAGTCTTTGCTCAGCTCAGCCCTTCAGGGGTCCCGGCTCCCTTGTCTCTTCCTCTTATTTACCGAGTCCAACACAACCTGCTCAGCAGTTGTGAATTTTCACTTCTCTTCCCCCAACCTGGGCAACCAGCAGCTTTTACATGTGCCCTGTAGCGGGGGCAGGAACAGAAACAATAAAAAGGAATGTGCCCAGGAAAGAAAAATAAAAATACACATACTCTGCAGATTGTTATTTGGATAGCAAGATGACACAGGAATGCAAGCCTGTGTCAGCTACTGCAAGCTTTTTGTATCTTGTATCTGTTAAAAGAAGCTCTTTTTGGCTGCAAAAACTGCTGCCATCCTGTGCGCAGAGATACTGCAAATAATGGTGCTCTATTTCTCAGAAATATCACTCCTGGCTCTACTAAACCAGAATTCAACTTCATGTTCACTGGCACCAAGTACTCGCTCTACGGATGAAGAGCAACAGTGCAAAGCACACGCACAACATAGCGGGGCTCTAGGTATCACTGAAACAGCCCTCAAATAGGAAGGGTATTAGGTGTAGCGGTGTGGTGCTAATTAAATTAGTCCTGCTGACAGGCAGATCATGTTATCTCCATCACAGGGTACAGCAGGAGGGCTAAGCCACCCTTGAGATCTGAGCTGGCGTTTTGGCTGCATGCGGCGCAGCCCGGCACAGGTCCCTGGCTCGAGGTGACAGTGTGCTCCCGAGCACGGCTACAACTGCAGGAGCAAAGGAGAGAGCTAGCTTGGCATTTTTTCAGCTGGTGAACGTTGTTTTTAATTAATTTTTCCCCTCCGAGAAATAAAACACTATTCCCTAACATTTAAAAACAGCTTGGGGCTCTTTCCAAGAAATGACACACTTTTCCCCTCCCTCCGCCTTTTCCTTTCTTTTTTTTCCCCTGCTTTGTAGTGCAGTTAAAACACTGCTAACTTGAAATCAAAAGGCAGTCCTGGGTGGATCCACATTCAGCCCGTGGCTTGGAAAGGAGAAGGGAAAACAACAGCTACTGGGCCCTGCTCTAGGCAGAGCTTTCTAGGCATCGTGGATTTGCAGGAACCTTGCCTGCAATTAGGACCAAGAACAGGAGCAAGTCCCGGCTCTCAGCTTCCTGCTCGCGTTTGCACTTTGAGACCAGGACAAGCAGGGACTGATTCCTGCAGAACAGCCCAGGAGTCAGGAAGAGGCAGTTTTTAAGTGTTTTTCCTTATCCCATCTCTGCACAGGCTTCCCGCAGTCTTACTCCACTTGCCCCCTGCACCGTGCTTGCTGCCCCAGCCGAAGCCGCAGGCAGCACCTGCAATGGAGCACAACAGTGTGGACATGCAAAAAAATCAAAGCATGCACGAGCTGAGCATATACAATTCCTCTTGCTCAATTGGTCAAGTAGGAGTCAAAGTAAATGCAAATAAATAAATACAAATCTAACACATACACTCCCAAAGTCCCCAAAATACCCACAACAACAAAAATACCCACCAGGAGCGCAGCCTGAACACAAAAGGTTTCCTCCAGCCCTGTCGTGCTCTCCTAGCTTAACCTTTAAAGCCTCAACCAGCCTAAGCTACCCTGCTATTTATATGTATTACACATCATAGGTGCCTGCAGAATACATGACAGAACAAAATACACAGTGGGTAGATAAATCTACAGGATTACAGCCTCCCCCCACAGAGCACGGTGCCAAGAGGATCCCCTCGCTGCCCTGCTCTGATCCCGAAATCAGGACGCCTGTCATTTTTCTCTCCATGCTGAGGACGTTCCAGGCAGCGAAGGCAGCTGCTCCTCCGGAAGGAGGAACGGGGCACCCGGCCCTTCGGCCAGTTCCTGCCACCAGCCCCCTCCGAGTGCCGGGCTGCAGACAGGGTGCCGGGAAAACAGGAAGCAGGCACTGGGAAGATCCACATCCCACCCGGGCACCATCATTGTTCTCCCCTCAGGCTCAAGGTCAAGGCAGCAACCCCTCCATGGTCTCCCAAGGAGGAAAGATGGGAAGAGATGGAAGGAAACGGAGGCTAGAAATAGCAGAGTCAGTCAGGTTTCAATTGCACTCATAAATCCTATCAGCTTGCTGTTTTCTTTTTTTCCCAGAAGCCACAATCAGGCAAAATTAGTTACGGCAGAAAAAATTCTCTAGCTGGTCTTTCTTATAAATAAAAATGCACTACAGCCCTACCAAGTTTAACTTAAAGCAAGGTACACTTTGCGTCTTTTAATAATGCCCAAGATATATCAAAACATCCTTCTCTGGAAGGTTAGAGCCATCTATTTAACCTCAGATTTTGCAAAAAAGATGGCTAGGAATTATGTGACTAAATTTTCCAGTCAGTTTAGGGGAAAGTAAAAGAAATATATATAATCTTAGTCTAGTCCAAGACTAAAGCAAGCCACATACAGAACAAAGAAAAAAAATAGAAGCATTAGAACAAAAGTAGCGTTCTCAAAGGGGCAAAAACGCTGCTTGATTTTTTTAAGGATGTAGCTGAGTACTAATTTACCTGCCCCAGTACCAGCGCCTGGTGGATGAAATGCTCCTCGCCTGCATCAACAGTAAATCTGAAGTAAATCAGCCAGACTAATCCCTCGCTCAGTCAAAACAGCACAGATCTTTTTGCACATTTTTTTTCTTTAATTTTTGCTTTCGCAGTAGCATCTGCAAGCTCCAGTCAGGATTAGACTGGATACACCAGGACTGTGATCACTTGATGCTACAGATCCCATTCTTGGCATTTTATTATTATATATATATATTTTTTTTTTTCCTATGGGGACTAAAAATAAAGACAGAAAAGCAACTCACCATCAAGACAGGTTGTGCAGATTTGAGTGCAATAAATGGGCCAGCAAATAGGTGAGAACCTGCTCCTAGTAGCATGCAACACTGAACAGCTTGCTTTTATTTGAATAGCGTTTGGAACCGTGACTACAGGCACACTTTGCAGGTGGATGCTGCCTCCGCAGCAAAATGCTGGGTTTTGCTGTGCTGCTCCCTATTTTTTTCTCAGTAACATCATTAAAAAAAAAAAAAAAAAAAAAAAAAAGAGAGAAACAAGCTGCTGGAGATAAAGTTACTCCCCAAAGCAGATCCTGCAAGTCAGTCTGCTGTGATGTGTGCATACCAATGGGAGAGCTCTGAGATTCTCAGGAGTGTAGCAAAACAAGTCAATGAGGAGCGAAATGTTAAATTGAGGAGAGGGAGGGAAAGGGGACAGGAAAAGAAAAAAAGAAAGGAAAAGAACAGAGACTAGCGGAAACACCTAGCCCACACTACCGCACTGCTAGTGAGTCTCATAAATCTTGAGCTGCTAGTTCAGAAAGCAGATTGAGCTGCAGGAGACGAGCAGCAATTTGAGGAGATTCTTTGGGAATGTTAACGTGTTTGGGCTCCAGGGCACACAGATGGGCCATGCAACAAACACATCCACGTTGCTTTGGAAACTTGAAAACTAACCAGGACCCTTAACTGTCCTGCTAACTACCTGTAGAAAGCTAAATCTAAACAAGAGCATCAAACTGGAAAAGCTCAAACATGGTAAATATTATAGCTGTCTTCAAGGAAAAAGAAATATATATATATATATATATATATATATAACTTTCTATAACTTCACCATCTTGGCACTGAAGCTCAAAAAGAGCACAAACTATCTACAGCAAGAAGCACCCAAGGGAAGCTCTAGTGAAAGCTTCACAACTGGGAACGCACTGGGCACAGGGAGCATTTCCGAGCTGCGAAGGAACTGCTGCCCAGGCGGCAGGGGAGCCTGTATCCGAGCCCCGAAGGCTTTTGGTACCTTGTTTCATTTCTTCACATGGGAATATAGGGAAAACTATCCCACAACAGCCAAACCAGCACTTACCCTGGGCATAGCAGAAGCTATTAGATACCTAGCATGGAGGGAAATGCAATTCCTTGACTGCATTATGCCAAGGCTTCCTAATTGATGACCCCGTGCTAATTGGGAAAGGCTGCCCATAGCTCACACCTGTTAGAGCAAAACCCATTCACATCTTCCCTGCTTTCCCTGCTATTTCCAAGAAATTGCAGATATGTAAACCAATTAACTTTCCCCAGGGGAACAGAGACATAAATGCATCTCATCTGAAGACTGAGAGCAATTTTAATTGCATTTCTTTAAATAAAACCTGAAATCAAAGAAACAATAAACCCCCCAGGGCAGAGGTGCTGACTCAAAGCCGTAAAACCCAACCCAAACTGCTCCCAGGGCAGCTGTATTAGCTGCTATGAGGGCGCTCAGCCACGTGCTGCTCCCAGCACAAATTTGCTTCCACATTGCCCTGTAATGGCCACAACAGTCCTGAGCTCGGGAATGCCAACATCCAGACGAGCGACTCCTGCGGAGGAGCCCACAGCCAGCGCTGGCCACCAGACCCTCCATACGGATCCACGAGGAAAGCTAATTGGTGCGGGCAGTAATCTCCTCCTGCCATCTGCCTGGCAGGAAAGCTGCCTAAATTAGTCAGCAGGGAAGGCCGGGAAAGCTTAAACGCTTTGCGCCCTGCTACACGGAGACAGTCTTTATTTTTTTTCCCCATGACTTTCAGCCCTCAGCCCTGGAGGTTAACAGGGCCCAGCTCTTCTCGAAATGCAAACGAGCACCCTGAGATCGAGGGCACTGAAAGCTGCACTCTACCCCATCCAGGCAAGCAGGGGTCACCACGACAGCCGTCCTGTCCCGTCCATGCTCTCCTAGGGCCTCCTCCACAGCATTATCCACGTTGCCTCCGCCTGCGGCTCTCTTAGGGGACTCGGTCTGCATGACGGGAAGCGGAGTCCGTTTCCGCCCTTGCGTTTCCAGCCTTGGCAGTCACCGAAGGTCACAACAGCCGAACGGGGCTGCCGATATTGCAGGAGGCGCGATCGGAGCACTCCTGGCTGTCCCTGGCTAACGGGGACCCTGCCACGTGCCAGTCGCCGCTCGGGGCCATGCTGGGAGCGCATGTCCTGCTCCTCCCGCCGGCAGCCCTTGCCCTGCTCCGTGGCGCCTCTGTCCCTCAATGCCTCAGACCTGTTGCAGCCAAACTGGCCAAGGCAGCAGCAGGGACAGCTCCGAAGGCTCCAAGGCCCCTTGTAAAAGCAAAAGCCCTCCAGGGCAAGACATTGACGTCTTTCCCCTGCCAGCCCCAGCACCCCAAACCCAGAAGGAGCAAGTCCCATGAAGGCGGCGATTCATCCCACAGGAATCACAGGCCTCCATTAAAGCATGAAACGCGCTGAAGTAAAAGGGCTTTTTGTTCTTGGATTGCACATGCATTGCGGGGAATGGGATCTATGCAATTATACTCCTTATGTGCATGCCGCCTCCTTCCCTATAGGACTTCTGCATCCTTTTGCGAATGATGCAAATAATTTCAGCCCAGTCCAACGGGAGATTAGGGCTTTAATATGTTTAAGATCTCCACAAGTTTTGTGAAAGTAAACACATCCTAGGCTGCTGCATAGGATAAAAAGCCCTGTGAATTCATCTTGCATTGAAAAAAATCTGAGTTTCTCTTTGTCATGGCATCTGTGTTCCCGAGATGATGCAAGAATGTCTGCACATAAAACATAAATAAAAATAAAACCTTTAAAGACCTGGAACAAACAAGTAAATTTTCACATGTTCAAAATAGATTTGCCTGAAGTTAAATATTTTAAATATTCTCTTCAGGTACCTAAGCGATAGAAATGATATCTGACTTCAGTAGCCCAGCCTAGAAAATCAGACTCTGACATCATCCGAAAGAGCCTTTACTGCAAGAAACCTGATTATCTGTGAAACCTGAAGAGTGAGATTTCACATTATCATTCTTAAAAAAAAAAAAAAAAAAAAAAAAAATTAAAGCAAAAATTTAAAAATAAATTTTAAAAAAATCTTCAAATTAGCGGGAATGTTAAGATTTGGTGCTAAGCCATCTATGATTTGATGCACTGCAAACAGACTTACAGGACAACATAAGTGCAGAAAAGCCAGGGATGGAAAACAGTTCGTTCATCAGGAACAGAAATTAAAATTGCCCCAGGTGAGGGTTAGAACAGGCCTATTTAGCGTTGTTGATTCTCATGTGAGGAAAGCAACTGTCCCCCTATTTCACTAAATATTGCAAAACGCTTGGGCAAGCGGAGCTAGCTGTAACTTTCCCTTACGGTAACAGTTTCCTTTGAAATAGAGGTTTTTGTTTTTTCCTAGCAAACTGAATGGGAAGACAGCAACGTGTCTACACAGTCAGGACTAGCTCCCGCATGCTGGCGAGCCTGGGACACCCTCACCAGCACGGACGGATCCCGACTTGCCCTGGCACTTCAAGCGGCTTCAACGTTCTGCCTCCGTTCCACCTCGCGCAAACCGCTTCTGCTCAGACAGGCCCTACAGGTCTCTCCCACCTGCACCCCTAGCTCTGCTCCCAGCCTCGGTGCCGCGCGAGCACCTCAGGCCCCTGGGGGCACCACGAGGAGCCAAAGCGGGGCTTGCACCCGCCTGCCCTTCCTCCTCTCCAGGCACCCGCTGCAAAGGCAGCTCCACACAGGGAGGGCCTGGGAGCTCGCTGCCTAGGAGGGGCCCAACTCGCACAGCAGAAAGAAAAGACGAGAAGAAATTAAACTAAACAGCAGCAGAAGTAGCATCTCAATTCCTCCCTGACCTTCGGAAGGGGATTCCTCCTTGCCTGCACCCCCATCCCATGTTTCTGCATTAATAACTCCTGTCATGTTTGCATTCCCTCTATCATGTGCGCAGCTCCTGCCCCCTCTGCTCCCAGCTATGATGAGGACCTTCCCCCGGTGCCCTTTTAACTTCACCACCGGCTGCGCGAGTCTGAAAAGCAGCATTGAAAGGAAGTGGCGCCCCGGCCTCGCTGCATTAGGAAAGTGTCAGCCTGCAGATTTGGGCTAACAAAGAGCTTTTCTGAGCTCTGTGGCAGCTGATCCTCACAGCATTTCCATCTTGTGCTCACAAGAGCTGGAAACTGTTCTTTTAAAAGTTGAAGAGTCTGGGGAAATCTAACACTGCTGGCCACCCACTTCATAAATAAAGTTTCCTGCTGGCTAAAGGCTCGGCAGAAAGCAATTTCCATGTTTTGGGAATGGAAACCTTGCATTGTAAAACAACAGCCTCTAAGAAGAGCTTAACTTATTAAGGTTGAGCCTCATTCCATTCCTGCCTTCTCCTAAAACCGGTTCCTTGGTTATTCCACTCCAACACTTGTGGCAGCCGGGGGGATCAGCCCTGCGCCTTCTAATATTTTCCAACCTTCTCCCCCCAGCCAGGGCGAGCGGGGGCTGCTCAAGTCTTTACCTTGCTCCTCCTGGCTTCCCGCGCGGCTGGAGCCTAAAGGAAAGCCCCGGCACAATGCACTCGGCTCTGCCGTTGCCACCCACCGAGCCGATGCCCCAGGGAGCAGTGGGCGAGCACGAGGTGCTGTGGAGGCAGCACTGAAAGGGCACCCACGTCGCTTCAGCAGCGCAGAGGGTCTCCTGGTTGAGACACCGGCGCCGCCACTCGCCTGCGGGACACGGCAATGTCCATCTTCTCAACACCAAGGAGCTACTCCAGCAAAGTGAACTTTAAAAGGGTGGGATAATTTAAGGTGATATACATAGAGCAGAGCAAGAAGCACTGCTGCATGTGTAGCCTACCATAGTCTGTATCCACTTTTATCCAGAGTAACTTCAAAGGGCAACAACTACCTGCTCCCATTTCATACTGCACAGTGTACGCCAGCCGGTGCTGCCCGCCTCTGTGCAACTCTTCAAGCTACCTGCACAACCACCGCGTGTGGTACGAGCCCTGACAACACAGTGACCTGCACAGGGAAAGTGTCAACACAGCACGAAAGGAGGCTTGCAAAGGAAGCAGCTTGAGCATCACGTTATGCTCCCCACTTCAGCACGCATCAAGAAAAGGTGAATTCAGACATTCTGCTATAGCAGGAGAATGAAAGAAAAACGTATGGGACATGGAAATCCAAGGCTATGAATAGGTACAGAACTCATCATGCATATCATTGCAAACATGGCAATAGAAGAAAGCTGATTCAATGGGAAGTTTGGGCGTATGATACTTTGTTACTAAGCTTTCAGCTATTGATGGTAGGAACCAAACTCAGAAAAACCAAAAAAAAAAAAAAAAAAGACACCTCTAGAGGCTGTCGCTTCATAAATGAATTTCCCAGCACACTTTTCCAGCTTCTTCGTGAAGTCAGTGTAACGGATGAGCAAAGTATTTGAGTGTGTGACAAGCAAGGGGTTACAAGCTTTATAAATGTAACTCTTTTTAAACACACAGGGCACTTTTCAGCTGATTCAGCGAAAACACTGCAAGCACCTGTAAGGACGGATTTCCATAAATAGGGGCACTTCAAGTGATCTTGAATCTATTCCAAATACGTGTTTGACTGTGAAGCAACAGCAGAATATCTTACTGTACACACACACATGCAGTGAGAACAGCCTTTAAAATGTATAAGTAAAATAACCTTATTCTTAAGGCACTAGGACCAACAGAATCAATCCTACAGCTCAGTCTACAATTGCAAGAAAACACAGAGCTTCTCCTCGCAGGACATGGGTTACCCCACGGAGACTCGTGGTGGTCCCCAGACTGCCCATCTGCCTTGAGCCTCTTCCAGGCTGAAACACTCCAGCCAAAATCTCCAGCACCGTATAAAGCAACACAAGAAGCAGCAGCCCAACAGGGAGCCTCTGCAGGGTTTGAGAACACTCCTTGGGGGAGCTCTCATCACACTGAGCCCAGCAGCAGCAGTGCAAACAAGAGTGGGACGGGAGCTTTAGAAAATCACTGTCTATTGTAAGGAAGCACCTTCCCACCCTCTGCCATCACCCATCCAAAAATGGCCAGAGGACCAAGCAACCATCCTCGCCTCCAGAAGCTGTCCCGGTTCGCGAGTGCCTGAGGCCTGGGAAGGAGGCAAGGAGGTGCCCGGCAGGGGAAGCCCAGTGGTGCCCACACGCAGCAGCGGGGCCGTTACCCAGCAGGGCACATGAGGGGCCTCCGCATCCCAGCCACCTCCTGCCCAGACCCTCAGCCTGTGGATGAGCTTCCCTCCTGCTTTAGGTGAGGCAGAAGGGATTTGAGCATGAGGGGGCTTCACAGGTCTCACAGGGCAACTGCTACGTCCCGCAGGTGAAGGAAGTCTCCTGTAGACAGGAAACGCTCAGAGAGGCTGGGACTCTCTTGCTGGTAACACTGTTATCTAAGGAGCTGCATTAGGAGCGGCTTCTCAGACCCTGCCACGGCAACAAGCGCTGCTGCAGGAGCAGCTCTTTTCAGCAAGCCAGAAAGAAGGACCCCTACATTTATGTCATGCATGTGGGAAGAAAAACAAGTGTATTGCTGCTGCAGTCTCATGTAAGGAAGGAAGAGGACTTTAGTTATAAAAATATTGCATCTGTGGCCAAGTCAGATGGGAGCGTTTCCGATTAGGAAACAGGTGGGTAAAAAGCCTCACACCTACTTCCTTTAATCTATCCCTAAAAGGATTTTTTTTTTATGTTATTTTTGAGCCATCACTGTGGCACAATGACATCCTCCCCATTTAAAGCTACATATCTATGCATGCAACAGGACACAGTA
>JAVCKT010096988.1:0-12259 GCA_032273925.1 Rhynchotus rufescens | reverse complement strand
AAACAGCCCCCGACCTTCCTGCGGCTCCAGCCTGATGCCTGCGGCTCCTGCCCCCTTTAAGCTCCAAGGTTGCCGGGAGCGCTGTGAGACAAAGGCCTCTAATGAAACAACAGCTTCTTTTTTTCCTATTTTTCTTTTCCTTTGTTTTTGTTTTTGTTTTTTTCCACAGCAGAATTGGCTGCTCGTTGCTGCTGGCATTCCCAGCTCCCTGCCAGGCCGTTAGGGACACGGAGCAACGGCCGCGGTGCTTGAGGATCCGAGCAGGCCGCGGGCCAAACGGCCTCAGCGGCTTTGCCAGCAATAGGCAAATTCCTCCGCTGCCTTTCCTGGGATTTTCTCAACGGCTGCATTTCTGCTCGTGCGCTTTTAAGGGAGTTCGGAGCGTGCGCTTGCCCAGCGCTGCCTCCTTTCCAGGCTCCGGTTGTTTTCCTTAGGGGCCAGCGTGCGCATTTGAAGAACCCACACAGCTCATTACAGCAGTTCACTCGTCCCTAAGGTGTCGGCTTTTGAGCCCGGGTTACCTGCAACCCCAGGTAAACTGCATGCTCTGGAAAAGCAGAGCTTGCAGTGCCTTTAATATTCCTAAGATGTGACTAGAGGCCACATTTTTTAGACTATTTTCTTTAAGAATATTAAATAATAAATTCAATAAGAAGTTATGAATACTTTTCTAAAAGTAGCCTTCTCTGAGAAAGCTACTTTATTTAGGCAGCTATTTCATTTACAGGCTATTTTGAAGTCACTTGAGAAACTTAAAGAAGCCCCTATTTTTGGAGTATGAGTTGTGGTCTTCTGGGATCAAGAGAAAATCATAACATATGTATATGTTATATGTTATATATATATGTTATATATATATGTTATATATATATATGTTTTTTATATATATATACGTTATATATATAAAAAAACAAGACCTATATATAATGTATATAATGTATATAATGTCTATATATTATATATAATATATATAATATATATAAGAAGACCCCGTGTCTGGCCTCGAGCCACCCAGGTGGCTGCAGGGGCCTTCTGGCACCCCCCCCGGGACGGCTCCAGCGGGTGCTCCCATTGCAGCCAACCTGATGGGATTCCAGTTACATGTGACCCCCATCATCAGCCTTTTTCTTCCCAGTGAGGAGATGTGCTGGAAAGACATGTTGGATCCCTATAAGAACTCTTAAGAGAAATAATTATATGTAACGATTCAAATAGTACACTTCAAATTTTATGATCTGTATTCAGTAAAAATCATTGGGAGTCCAGTATTAGCCTCCAAACTGCACTGAACGATGCAAGGACAGCAGAGCATCTCTTTCCATCACAAGGCCTTGTTTTCAGTTATTTATAGGTTTTGTCAGACTTTAATTGTGTGGGCTAATAGTTTTTATGTAGGTGTTGGCTTTAAGCAAAACTTTTAGAAGACTCAATGAAATAATGAGTAATTGGAGAGTGAAGCTGAAATGGAGTGAGGAGCCACTGTACCAAACAAAACGGAAAAGAGCCTTATGACCAGCTCACTAAGAAGCTGCAAAAACTCTGTTTTGGAGCAGGATCTTAAAATCTGGCAGGGGAATTCTCGAGGTCAGGAAAGTGCTTTTCTCTCCTTCCCTGTGAAAAATCTTCTGAAATTTGAACAGGATGTGAGCATTGGAAAGGCTCGGTTCACACCAGCTCAGCATAGACTCGTTAGAGTTTATTAGAGCGCAGCTGGGACCAGGCAGGACACTGGGGCGGTCACCCGGGAGGGGACCTGAGACAGGGAGAAAGCTGGGACAGAAGAATAGGACAAGTGAGAGGAGGAAACTCAGATGAGAAGTCCTCAGATAAGCATCACGTCAGATGAGGAAGTATCAGGGGTGAGAAGCGAGTTATGATGTTGACTGTAGCCCTTTCACAGGGCCACAGTAGGTCCAGGCCGAGAAGGTTTGGGGTGCTGCTACCTGTGCCTCTTCCTGGTGCATGGCCACTGTGACCTGAGCTCCAAGTCCTCTTGGCATCATCCTAGGTCTTGAAAACCTTCCCATGTGCTGGACTGGCCCAACTGTCCTGGGAACATCCCTTGTCTAGGGGCATCCTGGTCCTCGGGAGCTCGACCTGCTCACCTACTTGCTGTAACATCCTCCCTTCTACAATCAATGGAGTCTCTCAGAAGTTGGAAATGTTGGAAACCTCATTTATTCCAATGAAAAGGACCTGGACCTTTCCCTGAGCACCTCCAGGAGGTTCTGGGTGCCCATGGATTACTTAAAGGGTTCAGTGCTCTGGATCTGAAAGCAATGACTCAGCGCTGTAAGGTGACTTTAGTTGACTCAGTTTTCCACTTCTGTTCCATGGAAAATGTGAAGCCATATGTTACATAAGCATTTTGTCCTCTTTTTTTTTTTTTTTTTTTTTTTTTTTCTTTTTGGAATTCTAGGATCCTTTTTTAGTTGTATTGCTTTTAGAATTTGTGAGGGAAAGGTCTGGAAATCACAGAACAATTTAAACAAAATTCATAGTAGACAGTTTTCCTCAGTAGCTTCAGGCGCAGAGTCCTGACACTGTTTCCTAAATTAAATATGAATCTGTTTCACCAAACTGTCTCTGTATTAACACAGTAAATATTCTAGTGCTTCATTAAGTTGGGTCACACATCTGCTGAGCTCAAAACATCATAAAACTGTTTTCCCCTTTGTATAATAATTGCCTTCGCTTCAGCGAATGGCCAGCGCATCTGGCTATAGCATCTAATGCCAGGTGTCGATGGAGAGCAAATTCCAGGTCTATTTCCTACCTTGCTGCATTATAAGGAGTTGTTTCCCCCGCCTCCCCCAACCAAATGAGATATGCATTGATTTTACACCGCCGTGTAGTTTGGCCATTGCTTTTAATTTGTGCCTGCGCAGTGAATAATTTGCCTTTCAGTTAACCTAATTCACTGCGAGCACTGCAAGCATTTTCTTTTGTAAACTGTTCATTTGCAAGAGGATCTTGAGGCCCCTATTGGGATTCATTTGGATCTGTGTGGAGAGACTAGCAATTCAGAAGAGTGTAAAAATAGAGTAGCTCAAAGAGCTCGCTCTGCCCGAAACACCGCTGGGATTAGATCTTGTAAGCAAAGGGGAGGAGCTGCAGAATAATAAAAGCTCCCTGATGGCTATTTAAACATCAGCTTTTTGCCCTGTGCTTGCTGTGCTACCGAATGCCCTTTTCTGCTGTCTGGTGCCTGACACTGGTGGAAGAGCCAACGGGATCTGTTTTTCTGATGGGTTTGCCCCGGATCGTGGAGCTGCTGAACATGTTCAGTGGTGGCTCTTTGGAGGTTCACGCGCTGGCCCTGCAGATGGGGGACAGGGAGACGGTCCCCTGGAAGACGAGACTCTCCCCAGCCTTTTACATCCATCGTCAGCAATCCTTACTCATCAGACCTAATGTTTCAGAGCCCATGTTTTCCTTGTGGCTTTTCACCCTTGTCTCTGTGGCATTAGCTTGGAGTGTTCAGCAGAATTCCAGCATGCTGGGTTTTGGTGACAGATAATAAAAATAAGATATACTTTTAATTAGACAATGTATTGATGTTAATCAATTCCTTATCTGGTTTCAATTGCCAATATTTGAAAATAACAATTAAAGCCTGTTCGGTGCCAAGCTGCTCGTGATGATGAGTGTGATTGGAAAAATTCTGGACAGTCTTTCTCAAGAGGGCAAACTAGTGTTTTAAATATACTTGACAAATAATACAAAAGAAGTGAGACAAAAAAATGAATGAGCTTGAGCAGATCAGCTGCCAAGATTAACGTGCTAAAAGATGCATTGTAATTATTCCTGGGAGGACAAAATTGCAAACAAAAGACTGTTAACTAGAAGCAGATTACATATTTAAGTCCCACCACAAAATAGGTAAGGACTAGCTTCCCTGCAATGTCTACATGGAACAGGAGGAGGGCTTTTTGGACTTGAGCAGGAACTGAGATGCAACCGTTGGGAGTTCTATTATGCTCAGCATAGCAGCCTTGAGAGCTGCTGTTTAAGCCAGCCAGGTAAGCAACAGGGTCCAGCCTGAGCCCGCGTGGGCTGAGTGCAGCCACACGCGGAGCATTGGAGTCTGATGCTCCATATGCTGCCAGGGCTCTCCGGCCTGGAGCCCCGGCCCACTGCTCCCACATCCCGCTCCTCTTGACCATGGATGAGTAGGAACAAGCCAACATGCAAACGCCATTGCTGGAGAAGGGGGGTAGTTCCCTTTGGGACATGACGTGGGTATCCAACAAGCGTATTTCCAAGGAAATACAGTTTGCCTGAGCATGGACATGGCTGATGTGCATGTTTCTACCCAACCGGAGCGGCTTGTAGCTCCATCTTGCACCGCCTAAAGCCAGATACATGTTTTACTCCCTATTTATGCAGCTGAGTGGAGGCTCCTGGTACGTACTAGGGCTCCTTGATGCCCAGCAATGCAGTTAATAGCACACCTGGAACTTTGCTTAGCTGCTGCTCCCGGCATCCTAGCGAGGGGCTGCTGTAGCTCCATGTAAATCGTGACGATTGATGTTGTTTCCGAAATGCCTTCTAGCAGCTTGCAGGGAAATCAAAATCCCCTCTTCATTTCTTATGATTCCCAAATCATGCTGCAGGGGCCCCCAGAGCTGCTTGGGAGCATTCCAGGTGCCAGGGGCCCAGAGGGGACTTGCATGTTCCATGATGGAGATTGGGAAGGCTGCGGGGTGGCAGGGTGGCATGCTGTATAAATGCCAGGTGTCAGACAGCCCTGCATCTCCTGACCTTCTCCCTGCTAAGGGAAGCAGCTTGGGACTCTCCCTCACTCCTCCTGCAGGAGCTTTCGAGCAGTAAGCTCATTTCCACCAGCTTCTTCCCGGCCCTGAGCAGCCCTGTGCCGTGGTGAAGGAGGAATCTGGAGATCGTGCGAGACCATGTAAGCTGGCAAAGGGGAAACAACGCGATGAGCACAGATCGGCTCTCCTGCCAATTTGTTCATTTTTGCAGCGATTCTCACGTAGGTTCCAGAGGTTTTACTCTGGAAAGCGGATGCCAGTATTGCCTGGATGCTGTGAGCTCCGCACGCTCCTTGCCCGGGAGGCTCCTGCAGCCCCGTCCCCGCTCGGAGCCGGTCTGCAAGCTCCGACGTGGGCAATGCACCTTGCTCGCCAGGGCCTTCCAGCTTACCTACAGCCAAAGTGAGTGCTGCTCCGCAGTCATCCAGTGGCACAGGCTGCTCTTGGGGAGGCATGGAAGAGCTGGGAGCCTTCAGGGAGTCGCATGGGGTTACAAGCAAGGCCTGTGGGGCTTGTGCTTTGTGCCAAGCTGCTGGGGCAAAATACTGCTCGGGCAGGGGCTCAGGAGCCTGAGCAGCAGCTGCTGCTTAAAGGACAAACGATTAGAGGGAGAAGGGAATGAAAGCATCTACAAGGCACTGCCAGCTGCCTCCATCCAGCATCTGGCCTGCTCGGAGAGGTGTTTGAGCGCTGCTGTTGGACTAACTCAGCACTAATTCTTTCATCAAAAACACATTCCTGGCACAGCGGCCCAGTTTCCTCCCCTTGTTCTGGGTTGTTTTCTTACAGAGCTACGAAGCTGGTGCTGTGGGTGGGACAAGAGCAAGAGGGTAAGAATTGAGATTCATGGCTTTGCTTTTCCCTCGTTCACCTCCATCTAGTTGTTGTTCATCTAATACGCAGGCACTCAAGATACTTCTAATTTCTTCTTCTTTTTTTTTTAGCTTGGGTCGATGCATTTCTAAAGTATTTCTTATAATTTGAGGGGAATTTTAAAGATACCAATTTAAGGGATTTGAGACAAGTCCCTTTATAATATATTCTTGGTATTTCTAGAGTGGAGGCTTCAGCTCAGTCTTTGTGGAGAAAATTCAGAGCAAATAAAAGCTATGTGCTTACCTGTAGCTATTTGTGCAGCAGTTATTTCAGCAGACAGAGCAAGATAATTGTTTTCCCATGTTTTCTAAGGCGATGCCATTTGGAGCTGTCAGGCCCCGCGTACTCTCCCCTTCAGTAACGTGGTTAAGCGGGCAGAGCCGTGCCAGAGAGCAGAGCAAGGTGCACTTTGCTTGCCAGGGATTTGCTTTTTCCCCGTCGTTTTCCAGACTATTTCCAAGGAGACATTTCTCAACGCTCGTGCCTCACCTCTGCTTTTGCCCCTGGTGTATCTCGCGTGTTCGGTTCGTTGTTGTCACTGGGTTTTACTCGGCTGGCCTCGCATCTCCCCATCTGCTGCGCGTCCCTGCAGGAACGGGCAACGTTCGGCAGTCCCTAATTTCACGCCACTGGCCTGATCAGTGCAAGAGCACCTTGAAACGCTGTTAATTGGCTAGGAATGAGCTGGAGCTGGGCTGAGGGCTCCGTCAGCGGCGCAGGGCGCTGCATTTCAGTGCTCCGTGGAGCTGCCAGTGCAAGGCAGGCCAGTGTGGTAGCGTTCACTCGCAGCCTTCCGCTGCTGATGGTTTCTGGCAGAGGGAAAGATTAATTAGAGATTAATTTGTAAAAGATGGCTGGCAGGTAGAGCAGAGTGTCATACACATCTGCAGGGACATGCTGCTTGCAAGTTGCCAAATGGGGATAGCCTCACAGTGAGGAGCAGTTTTGGGAAAGGCTGGAGTAAATTGGGGCCAGCCTGTAGCTAATGGCAGGGTACCATGCCCTGCTAGCTGGAGAGGTTGAAATAAATTACATGTTTACCACAGCCAATAAAGAGTGTGAAGCAGGAAAAAAAAATTAAAAGCTTAATTTATGCTAGTGTTTTTACTTGCATCTGCTGCTAAATATATAGCAAGGCAAGGCTATTGAATTCCTACTATCACTGTGCGAATGTGAAACATGTGGTTCTTATTATACACATACTATATGATACTGCAGAATCAGAGATAAGTGTGTTTATTTTGCAGTGCTCCTTGCCTGGTGTGAGCCCCGTTTCCTGCGTCTCACTGGGCAGCAGGAGCTGGGATGTCCTGGGAGCTCTGTCGAGCTCTTTTCTATAGAGTTATTCACGTGTCACCTAGGTACTTGCGTGAATCCTTCTAGCCTCCTTGCACCAAGCTGACTCTCTCACTTTTGCCTGCTGCAGAAAGGGATGTTCTGGAAGGATTTTTTTAACCTGATGTCACAGGTTGTCCTTTGCATTCCCTGTGGTACCAGGGCCCATGGGCTCAGTCCGAAGCGCCCCCAAAGCCAAGGAGGGTCGGGGGCAGCCGGGAGGGCCGGGCCGTGGCAGGGAGCGAGCCAAGGGCTCCGCTGTTTGGAAAAGGAAATGGGGGGCAGGAAAAGGGCTGCACATGGGCAACACTGGGCACATGTCACTGGTTACCTCCCCAGGGCATCCTAGCATGATGATCCTGCTCTTTCCCACAAGCTGAAGCAGGGCAGCTGTCGTGTGAGGGGATATAGACGTCGCACGTATCTGCTTGGCTACGAGCAGCCTCCTGTAGTTCTTGCCCCGTGTGGAACACTCTGCAACTGGAAGCATATATGGAGTGCAGATTTCACCAAATGAACCTCTCCAACTTCTTCCTGCCAAAAAGGCAAGCCAAGAAAGCAAACCACTCTCATAATACGCCAAGATGCCAGTTAATAGTGGCTTTTATCGTACTCCTTCCAGGCTTCACTCTCATTTAGGCTTTTGAGTGATTCTTTCAAGAGGCAACCACAAATTGCACGTTGTTTCTGTGCACGCAGCGGAGCAAGCAGACGTACAGCAAGAAGCCTGCAGGTCTTGTTTGTCTGCAAAGGTACTAATTTTACAAGCTCCCCGGCGCTCTCCCTTCTGCAAATAAAATGCCTGCCTAGAAACAAATGTCCTAGGAAACCAATTTGAAAGCGTTTCTTGCAGTAAATTATTGATTTGTTCAAAAGGTTGGCGCTGGTAGTTGGAATGATCTCTAGTAATTGCACGGAAAATTGTCTCCCTTTCTTTGGCCAGATAAGATCGGAATTAAGATAAAGCTCACAAGCAACCTCAGTTATTATGTGTGCATATTTAAATGCAGTGGAAAAACACTCTTATCAAATTACACCCCCTTTCCCCGAATATGTTCCCTCAGCAGCAGACTCCAAAGAAGTCACTATTTTTATAATCAAATGAGGGATAATGGGCATTTGAACCAGGTTGAGGCTGTTTGGAGCAAAGCACGGCCTCTGACTTAATTTCTCCTATTTGGCGTGGTGGTTCTAGGGGCGGAATAAAGCGATGGGGACAGAAGCACACGGCTGCTTTGCTCTGCTCTGCTCTGTGAGGTTTTTGCCATGGACTGTGTGTCCCTGGGCTTCTGCTCCCCTGTGGTGGTGTTTTGGCTGTCTGGTTTAGTGTTAGTGTTTCTCAAATAGCTGGAAAAGTGTAAGGCATGCCTACAAAATCCTGTGCGGAACAGGAGTAATTAACTGCATTTGTCCCAAAATAAATGCAGGTAGGCTGGTTGCCCCAAAGAGAAACGGCACAGGGGTCCTTGGCAGTGAAAAGTAGAAACCCAAATAGGATGTTCCAGCTCCCATGGCATCTAGGAGAGATATTTAACATTTCTCAGAAGGAGAGAGATCACTGAAAGCATTAACAAGCTTTTAAGGTCAGTCTAACGGACAGTAACATTTTTATCCTAATAGTTTAAATCACTGCAAGTATTGCCTTTACACTGCATATGCTGCTTCCCTTTCAGTGTCATTGCTATACTTAAATAAAGGGATAAAGGAAAAGGAACTGCCAGATAGCACAAGCAGCAGCAGCTCCCTGGTGCTGAGTGCTTCTGTGAGTGCACGAGTTGTTACCCATTTGCTACTGCCCTGTCTGATGGGGCCAGCAGAACCGGACCCGCTTCGGCAGCCGCCAAGGGCCAGAGTGACCGGCGGTCGGTGCCACCGAGGAGGGACAGGAGTGTTTAAGCAGGGAGTTATTAGGAACCGATCCTCCCCTCTGACATGCCAAGCCCCCTGACAGAGCCCTGCCACATTAGGAGTTTAATTTAAACCGGTTTATGGAAAGATTCCTGCGTTTGGCACCCGTGTTGCAGTGGGACGAGCAGGCTCATGGTTTGCTGTTATTCCCTGCAGTGGCTATAGAGGGGTCAGGGTGCTCCCCTCAGTGTAGATGCCTCCCTTTTAGATGAAATTGCCCTATCCCTAAATTATATTGAATTTAGAAGTGATCTGCTTGATTTATTTCTGTATCAGACACAAGGTAAAGCTCTGATGTGTTCCAGCATGATTGTATGAGATATATAGAGAGCTGATAAAATATGCATACTACATGGGTGCACATGTATAGTAGAGTTTGTACATATATAGTGTACATGTCGTACGCACACTATATGTGTAGTTTACACTTATAGATGTATGTAGTGTACAGTACATACAGTATATGTAGTATAGTGTACACATAGACTACATATACACATACACTACACATACATATACACTACATATATGTAGTGTACACACCAGCTACATATACAGAGATGTTTGTACGTGCATATATATATATATTCTCATAGCATGTGTGTTTGTGTGTGTTTATATATATATGTGTGTGTGCGTGTGTGTACCTATCTTTATATATAAGTGCTATGGGAATGGCCAAGAGCACAGGTGAGGAATATGCGGCCTTGCTGGATGCCCATGTGCTTTTCTGAGGTCTCTTCCTGTGTAAACGGCTGTTGCTGTTATGACAAGTCTTCATCCCTGACAAGACTTCATCCCAAGTCCCTCATCCCCCGTGTCCTTCATCCCTGTGTCCTTCATCCCCATGTCCTTCATCCCTCATGTCCTTCATCCCTCATATCCTTCACCCTCGTGTCCATCATCCCCGTGTCCTTCACCCTCGTGTCCTTCGTCCCCGTGTCCTTGATCCGCATGTCCTTCACCCTCGTGTCCTTCGTCCCTTGTGTCCTTCATGCCTCATGTCCTTCACTCTCGTGTCCTCCATCCCCATGTCCCTCAGGTTGGGGCTCAAGGCTGCGCTCCGTGGCACTGGGAGGAGAGGCACCTTCCCCCGGCACCAGGCCCTGCTCACTAGGGCAGTCCCGGCCTTGGGTGCCGTTAGGGAAGCAGCGGATTCCAAGTTGGGAACAGAGCAGCTTTTTCAGGACCTCTCAGACCTCTCACCCAGGCCTGGCATCAGGTGCCTGTGGGTGCCCGGTGCGCATAGCATGCTGCGGTACATGAGAACACGTTCATTTGAGTGACCGTGCCAAAAAAAACTGTGCTTTGCTCTTAGCTCAAGGCCCAAGTCCTTATCCAAGATACTTAAAATCCTGCTGTTTTCCATGGGGATTTTGTGTGGTACAGGGGAGAGGAGACCCAAACCTGGAAACTTTACTGAAGGATTCATTTGAAAACAGATGTGTTTTAGAACCTTAGAGCAGATGAGCTTAGAACCAAGTGCTTTAGATACCTTTATTCAGGAGAGAAATGTTACTAATTTTATTTTTTTCATCAGTATGAGCTGCAAGAAGAGGATTTGCTTGTGCTTGAAATGATTTCATTGAATTCAGTTCTGTCAGTAAATGGACTTACTGAAGTACATCACTGCCCTTCTGAATAGAAGAGCTAGTGAAAAAATCAGATTCTGGACGTTATTCCTAGCAGAAGGGAAAATTATAGAGGGAAATTATTTTCTGCATTATGGGAACCTAGGTAACCCTTCCATTTAACGGAAAAATGAATAACGCAGGGCAATTTTCTTTCCCATGTCTCCAGGTTCTTCCAGCCAGACTCTTGATATGAAATGTTCATACCTTTTTTTTTCCACGCTTCAATGCTATTCAGGTTATTCTGTAGTTTTTCTGCTATTGATTTTCCGTTCCCCAGTTTTGCCTCTGCTTCTTCCAGTCGGCGCTCTCTCTTTTCCCCCCCTAGTCCATCTCAAACAAGACAATGTTAACAAAGTCATTCTGCCAGGCCTGATTTCTGAGCAGCCTTGCATTTATCCTCCTTCTGAAATTCCTATCTGAAATACTCCTTCCTTGTCTTATTCTTTACCGTGTATAGCAGAGCAGATCTGTGTGAATCTTGTAAGGAGCCTTACATTACAGAAGACAGCTGTTCCATGGGAGGATATTTGGAGGCCAACAGGTAGAAAATAGGGGAGAACAACTCTTATTGCAGGTTTAAGGCAGGATCAAATACATATCCAACCCTCTCTGCAAGGCCATGGCTCCTGGACTTCCTATCACACTCTTAAATTTTTTTTTTTTCCCTGTTAGGTATTCAGATTTATGGACAGTTTACAGCTTTTGCCTTAAACAGGGTGTTATATCCACTGCCAGGTTTTATGGTATAGAATATATATATTTTTTAAATAGTGTTTCTCCCTCCAATCACCTGCATGAGTGCATTACAGGAACAAGTGGCCAAAGGGAAGAAGGATGGTAAAAGGAAACTTCCATGCAGAAGCCGGGAAAATAACTCTTGGGAAATGCCATGGGTGCCAGTGCAGGGACAGAGAAAAGGGAGGGAGGCCGAGAACTGGCACCTCCTGGCCGAGAATAGAAGCCATGGCCCGAAGTGACATTGGAAATGCTTTCAAGGAGCAACTTAGGCAATGGAAAAAAGAAGGAAAGCAAACTGTTTGTTGCTTTAAGCCTTTGTTCTGCCTCCTGACTCTGAGTGAATCCAAACGCCTCCGCTCACCTGCACAATGTACGGATGCGTATTTTAGGAGAGACTAGCTTAAATCTCTCTCGCTGAACTGAGACTGTTTTATTATAAAACCCCAGATCGAAGAAGCACTTTGCCTGCTCTCATTTTTCTTTTAGTGAATGGAACATCTTTTTTCATTCAAAGAGTCAGGGAGACGCAGCTGAAACTTAAGTGCTTCAGCAGAGTCTAGAAGAGCGCTGGAGATTTAAGCGTTTCGCTCCTGTGGCTCGGGACTAACTGTGGGGCAGATAATGCTGATACCATCATAACCTATAAGGAGGCTATGGCAGTAACAGATACCGAAGCCCCGGTGCAAGCACGGGGTTTGGTTGCTGATAGTGAAGTAAGGTGAACCTGCCCCGGGGAGCGGAGAGCGAAGCCATCTGCGCCTGCGCTCGGGGAGTCTCTGCGCGACTGCCCGGCATGGGGAGGCACATCGGGCTTCGCCTTCCTCTCCGGCACCGTGTTTCCAATGTGGGAATTCGGTAAAAAACGACAAAAAGGCATCAGGGTTCTGTCTGTTTTGAGAAAGCTCCTCCGAAGCTTTTCTCCATAGGTTTCCATCAGAAATGAGAGACATTCAAGAAGTCATCCTCGAAGGAGTAATGATCTATTATCAGGGG